>CAJDSM010029544.1:5418-29144 GCA_903981925.1 Ostrea lurida
ACATCAACATCTTACTGTCCAGGGACATCAACATCTTACTGTATCAGGGGCATCGACATCTTACTGTATCAGGGCTATCAAACATCTTACGTAGTCAGGGGATCAACATCTTACTGTATCAGGGCACCAACATACACTGTATCAGGGGCACAACATCTACTGTATCGGAGTCATCAACATCTTACTGTATCAGGGGCATCAACATCTTACTGTATCAAAAGCATTAGTTGTAACATGAAGTTTTGGTATTTTCTAACAAAACTTGGATATTTAATGTTAAGCTTATGCCAGTTGAAATTGACATCGATTCCTTAAATTGCTGGTAATATGTGGATCATTACCAGAAAAAATATTGTCCTGTGGTAGTTAATGCAATGCCAGGCCAGCTCCACGTCAGATCAAAAGCACTGTAGATAAGATTAAAAAATGTAAAATACCTAATATCAGGAAAGTACCATGTAACCTTATCTTCGATATGGTTTTATAAAATATGTTCTTCCATCATGACCATGGTAACTGTGGAGATGAGTAGAATTGGATGAATGGCCTGGTTTGCTCTGAACAATTGTAGGTATATTACGAGAGCCATTATTTTCCCCAGCAAAGAAACAATTCTGTTTGCTAATCCAATGATTATCTTAGCTAAGTAATGTCATCTGCAGACTTTGATAGGAATGTTATCATGCTTTTATCTTGCCTTTCATCATTGCTCTCCATGTCATGCAGGGTGGGGGAAGGTCAGTATAGTGTGTAGGTACATGGCTCTAGGCAGTCACTGGCAACTTGTACCTCCTTCCTGGAGTAATTACTAACATGCTGTAAATGACTGCCTGAGTATTGTAGGAATTACATACGTGTATGAATCATGTGGACCATAGCTGTCAGAGTATCCAGCATTAATGGAAGCACGTTATCATATGTAGATTTTCTTTCTCTCATTTGATTAATGGCTGCTTTATGTTTTTATCACAAATGTAGAATGACAATGACGGAACTTGATGCTGCTTCCATCTCGCTGTAAGCATCGAATATCTTCAAAAGAATTTTGTTTTAAGGTGTTAAATACAAAATGGATCTTTTAAATAAAAATGTATGCATTGCACTTGCTTGTGAAGACCCCAGGTATTAAAACTTTTCAAAAGCAGTAAAAGAAATGACTTAGTGAATACTGCATTTCGATTTGCACCAATAAAACAAGATTTTTCTGCAAAACAGTAATTATTTGTACCCAAAGAAGTGGAATTAGATAGGTTTTTGAAAGGAAACATGTAAATAAATATCTTGTTGAATAAATAAAGGAATTTCTTGTGGCCATAAAAAAGCCATGTAAAATCAAAAGGTTTAAGACTTCTCAATTCAAATAGAAGATGGGGACTCCATAAAAATCTCATATCCCAAATGAATCCAGTGTAGGCTTACCCAGAATAAATTGATTTGGCACATGGTGCAATGGGAAAAGTCTTCATAAATCTGTGTGTCAGCAATGGCGGTGATAAATGATAGAGAGTGAACAATAATGGAATACAAAGCATTTTTCTGAACACCCAGGACATTATTCTATTGAATGTTTATCAGCATTTGCTCAACATGTTCTTTTAGAGTTAAAAAATTCATGAATTTGTTTTTGAAAAACCAGCCAGAGAATGATTTTATAACGCATCTAAGGCACAAAGTTCAAAGAGTGTTTATGAATATTCTAAGAAAAAATTGTTGAATGTTGCCTTAACTAAATGTCCTTAATTAAAAAGGTCATAGACCAGAGCAGAGTTCAGACAAAATACATTATGCACAAGACACCCCCCCCTCCCCCACCTCCCGGGACCCCCATTCTTACTGTTTGCAATGCTTTTACTACCTACTGAACTTCTTATAGAAATTATTTATCAAACTCAAATAGATTGTTCTATTACCATGATGTTGATTAAGACAATTCCCCATGATGTTGATTAAGAACATTCCCCATGATGTTGATTAAGACAATTCCCTCAAATCATGTTTCAATCATTATTTTTCCCATCATGTTTTATCAAAATAAGCTGACTATTAATTTCAAAACTAATAATTAGGAGAGTTTGTGGTAATGTGTATGTCTTATTAACGTAGGTCCAGGAGCTTACGAGTCTAAAGAAGGCATTACCAAGAAGGGAGGGTTGATTGTCACGAAAGAAAAGCGCTTCAAGGAACTGAAAGCAGAGGGACCCGGTCCTGGATCATACGAGGTACGACAAACTAAAATCCAATTTATCATTCTAATGGTACGATTTTGTAATATGTGCTTTGATTGGCTAATGCACTGGTGTCTGGGGCTATTACAAGACGGAAAGCTTTCCATTGTAACTTCATAGTAGAATAATGCAAAAACATAATGTCGAACACAAACATTTTGTAACGAACTTCACTTAACAAAAAGGCAATGAAATAAGATGTAAACATCAAGAAAAATACATAAATGAATTGCATTAGGAATGGCAGACCTGCCTTCACATTTGTTCTGCTGATTTAGTGGTCACCAATGTCCATTCTATCAGCGATATATATTTGGAAACTTTGTACGCTGTTTCATTGCCATTTGCATATGTGCATATTGTCAGGACAGGAGGCCCATTGTTATCCTTGAGTTATAATGGATCTAAGAGGGGTGGAGGATGTAGAATAGCTTGTGAATGCTTCTCCTTCTATATGGCTTATTGAATATACTTATTGTACAATACTTTATTATCATTTAATGATGCTGACATTGTTCTGACCAGAGATCTAATATTTTCCTACCATTTACAGTAAATCAAAGAGAAGTGTTTTATAGCTTTTTTCCATGTTCACTTTTGGACTGATACTTCAACATAAAATTTATTATTTTTGTATCAATTATATTACAATTTTCAGACATTAGAAAATTCCTTTACTGGCACTGAATCAGCTACAGTGAATTTTCTGTCTACCAGTACTCTGTACATTGAGGACCACAATGCTCCATATTCAAGGGGAATAATCCATGCTGCATTGTGAAAAATGTATCCCATTCTTATAGCAAGCTCTCCATCATTGCAAATTTGACGACCTTTTTGGATTTGACATTGATCAATATTACATATAAATTTATAACAGTGAGAGGGCAGACAGACCTTTGTATTGTATATATATATGTTTTAGAACAGACCGTGTTATTGCCACAGGTACTGCATTCAGTCACAGCATTGCAGCTCCTAGTATTTCTTTACTGTAAACATTAGAATGCATAACTTCAATCAAAAGAAGTTTGCAGGTTGTAACCCAAGGTCTGTCTGTTCACATTTTTGCCTCATTATCAACCTCTGCATTCTTTAAACAAAACCTTGAAACAGCCCCCAGGATCATTTATATAATGGGCCAAATTAAAAATTGCACAATTCCTCCTAGGGTGCATTTATGCTATGTTTCTCTCTTTTGTGTATTCAGGATAAACAACAAAGAAAAAAAAAAACCAACATGGAAAAAACAATATTTTGTGGTTATATCAGTACATTATAGGGGAACACTTTTACCCATGTATAATCTAAAATTCTAGCTAACATATGTTTTCATTCGATAGTATAATGAAAGCTGTTTTCAAAGAATTCTCAGTTTTACTATTTCTACATGTATAATGTAAAATTGTTGAAGTAGCAAAGTTTATCTGTGAGAGATGTTTTAATGTTTTACACAATTGTTGTTTCCCAAATTTGCTCCAACCTACTTAATCTTCTGATATCTTTTGAACTAAATCCTCCAATAAACATGTCAATTCAATTCATGGTTAAAAGCTCTCTTGTCTCAAAAACCTGCGTGATTTGTTCAAGAATTTTTAGAATGTAAAAAAGTCTATGAAATTCAAAGAAAATGTCAAAAGGATGAAAGTACATTGGCATCTGTTCCATGATGTTAAATCGGCACATTAAAGAATCACAGTACTGAAAGTACTAAAGGAAGATGAACAAAACAAATGTCACAAAGATAATAATACTACATACTGCGTCTCTATTATGTTTAATTCCTATTTTGCTTGGGAAGAATTGGTGCACAGAAGTGAAAAAAAAAAAACTAAACAGATCAAAATCCAAGTTTGAAAATCCACATATTGTTATCAGTATCAGCATTTAGCTTCCCCATCACATGCATAAGGATCAAAATAATAGAATTTCAAATCCACAGTAATTATAGTAACTGAACTGCCCATGAATGGTGCCAAATCCTTTTGATATATTTGCAAACCAAAGATATAGGGCAAAACCCAGAAAAAGGAAAGAACAATTGTCTTCAAAATCAATTAAAGCAAAGATTTTTGTTGTCAATCAAGTTTTCTTTTTGCACACTATTCTCTCGCAATTGCATGATTTCTAATGTCTATCCTTTTAGTTTTTTACCTTGCTCATAAAACCTGTATTATCTTAGAACCAGGACCAAAATCTTCAGAAAAGATAAAGGATGTTTTGACATACAAAGATGTATAAAGGTCTGTTGATTCAAAGGACCTAAACCTCTTACCTTGAATATATGAACTGATATAACTTCAGAGCCAGGTCAGATGAGGATCAGGGATCATCAGAAAGGATGAGGGGGACCTACAAAGTGGTATCAAGGTCAAGTGACTGGTGACCTTGACCCATTAACCTGATCTTAAAAACTTGTATAACTTTAGAACTGGGACTAACAGAAACATGGGATCTTCAGAAATGATTAGAGGATGTTGGGACCTACAAACTAGGATCAAGGTCAAGGGATAAGTTGTACTAAAGGAAACAATTGTTTGAATATTTTCAAGATCAGGCTTTTTGTGATTTAGATTTTTTACCAGTAAATGAAATTAGAATTGGCCTGGATTTTGTGTTAGGGAATTAATTAATGTGGGAGTCAATAGTAGTACTCAGAAAAAAAAACACTTGTGTAGACAGCCTTAAATTTTATAATTGGCATATCTTTTAATATCTTGTTTAAAAAGAATATGATGTTGAAATGTGCAGTTTTTTGTGCGTCCTACAGGATTCATTATTAGTTCTTTTAACTCAACTTTATAATGAAAAAACTGAAAGATGTTAAGTTTAAAGTAACCACAGACACTTATGGTACAAAGCAATTTAAAAGTCCTTTTTTGTAAACTCTGGAAGAGAAATTGAATATTATATGAGTTGTGGACAATTACCAATGGGAAACTGTAGACCTTGTGGTCTGTTGCTGTGGAATGTGTTAAATTTTTGCATCTTAAACTATTTAGAAGGGTTCATTTATTTCCTCTAAATTGGTTAAACTCAGCAAATCCCTCGAATGCATTACCAGCAACAGAAAATTTATGTTAAATACTGAAAAATGATTTTGCTGTAAGGACATTACAAATAATAGTATGACTTCAGAGAAATATCAGCAGAGAAGATGACATAGAGATGGAACTTAATTGCTGAAACATTGACAATGATGAAGCAGTTAAAATGATAAAAAGACAACATTAACACATCGGTGCCATGATGGAAACAATTAATACATGGCTCTAAGCTCCCTACTACATCGTCAAGATCTCGTTCCATCAATCCAGGGCAGAAAAGCATTCATTTATCCTTATAAAACACAACCCAATATTAACAACTTCATTTGCATGTATTTATTTTTCTGAAGCAGAACATTTTCATCAAATGTTCCCTTCTTTAGAAGTTCCATGGATGCACTCAATCAGAGTATGAAAATCCATACTAGGTCAATATATCCTAAAATGAATATGCAAATATCAGCATTCTCTTACCAGATTTCAAGCATGGGCATTAGTTTGCAAGATCCCCCGACATATATGAATTGTGCAGCATTGATTTCTACTTGACACCTTACGTAAGCGTTGATTAGAAAAAGATGCAATTACTTGATCTGTTATAGAAGTTTGGATCAATGCTTCGACTCTGTCCCTCAGCATCAGTTACGTGTGTGTGTATATCATTCTGGTTCTGACACTAGTTAACCAGCACTTCCCAGAAACATGCAAATGTACCTGGTTTATGGCTACCAGCATCTAAAATTTCTTAAAGGTTAACCAAGAAGCGCACGCTGTTGTCATCGTAAAATATCCAATGTGTGAACTTTTATTTCCACGGATAATATTGATTATGTGTCCGGACCCAAACTGCATGAAAGAGCAAGTGATGTACTGCTGTTTCTCACTCATTACAAATTAAATTCAACTTCTTTTCAATATTTCTGCAATTCTCAAAAATTGACTCAAATTTCATGTGTAAAGCAGTCAACTGGAAATTTTGGGCATTAGTATGATAGTATCTGGAATCATTAGCTCAAAAAAGATTTAAGAGTCTATAGTTTCAATTTTATGGCCGATATATAGTTGAAATATTTGATACCAGTTTATTGACTAATCAATCAATAAGAATGGGAACAGATTATTATTGACCTCGTTCTGTAGCTTTTACTGAAGCAGATGATGTTTTTGACCTTGCACATTTCACCTCTGCTTGGAAGCTGCAAAAGATGAATTCAGATATCAACCTTTAGTAACTAAGTTTCTATTGGCAAGTTTATTCATTTTAGTCTTCCTAAATGTACAAGGCCTCACCTTTGAGCAGGAGCCAAAAGGTGATAAGTGAAAAGTTTGTGTGTGCTTTCAATCAGATCCGTCCATGCATTGGCAGTTTCCTGGTCTTTTTGGCTATTGATTTAAATTGAAAATATGAAAATCACATCAATGTGTTGAGATCAAGTCTGAATTTGGACTTTGTTGACCTTGTATTTGAAAGAGTTATAGAACTTGAACTTGAAATTTCCGTTATTTGACAGTTTGCTGATGTTTTATACATGAATATAATTATGTCAGTTGTTCAGATCAAGTTCAAGTCTCGTATAGATTCTTTATGGCAAAAACTTTCATGTGATACCAAGGTGTTTGACTTTGTGACCTTGACTTTAAAATTTGACTAAAACCTGACCTATTCAATATCTCCCAAACTATTTAAAGTAGCACTTTCATATTTTGTATATTGATTACTACTGCAAGTCCTTTCATTTCATACCATGATCTTTGACCTTTGGAGTTTGACATACATTTAAGAATGTGTATATAACCTATTTAATATCATCTGGACATGAAAATTAAAGCTTTCATATTTTTGTTTGTTGATTTTTATAGCAAGACCATGTGATACCATAGTGTTTGACCTTGTGATTTTGACCTTGGACTATGACCAACATTTTAAAATTCTAACCTATTTAATTTTCCTAAATTATTTAAGGTAAAACTTTTATATTTTGTATATATAGATTTATTAATTCAGGACCTTTAATTTCTTACCATGATCTGTAAAAAAAAAAATTTAAAAAACAAACCAGCTGAACAACAACAGGGTCCAGGGGATTAAGGTGATCAGTGTGGGTCATGTGAGACTCAACAGTCCACTCATGAATACATGATCAAAATTATCATTACAGTATTTGAAGTCTATAATGATTATTTCTTCTATTAGGAATCTGCAGTATTTCATAACCGTAAAGGTAATAAATGAATACAGATTGAAAAATTATATGGTACAAGCACATTCCTTCACTCTCATTTCTTATTTTTTATGCATGTCTTTTTCAGAATTTTATTTCTTTCTGTTCATTTTCTTTCTTTCTTTTTTTCTCTTCAATAAAAAGGTTTAATTATGCATGAACGTCTATTAACCTCCACGTCCAGATTTCCAATTTGTGTCCATAATCTATTGCATTAATTTGTACCACTGGGCTTTAAGTGCTATCCCACAACACATGATGAAAAGATTAAGCAGACATCTTATTTTGGCTTTAGTACCAGCCTTTTGATGAAAAATATTTACCAAAAAGAAATTAAAAGAGAGAGAGAGAGAGAGAGATATCATAATTTTATTGCCCACAGCCAAATCACAAAAAAATAACATGAAAGTAGATAGGAATCTTTCAATCCCAGTTTGCCGTCACAAAACCTCTGTCATCTGGGTTGGCCATGCTTCATAGATTTATAATTATGTTTTTTAACCCATACAGCTTCTTTTCAAAGCTTACATTGTGTATCAATCTACTAAAACATTTCTTTTTTGTCGTTTATGTGAATTTGGGTAGAAATACCAGCTGGCTTCAACAGATATTCTTTGAAAGGAAAAAAGTAACTATTTCTGTTGGGAAAGTTTTACCATTGAAGTTTATTGCAAAATAAACTGCAATATAGAAAATGTTAACTTTCTTTTAACTTCTTTCTTCATTTTGGATCTATGGTTTGTATATAACTTTTCTAAAGGTGCATCTCTCTTTAAAGCCATTTTGAAAACTGTTTTAATTAAATTCAAATTTGTTTTTAATTGATGATTTAGATTTTGTAGACACATTAAATTTGCTTCTCGGAGAAATAACTACTTTTGGAATTTTTGGTTAGTGATAAACTCAGGTGACCTATTGCAATTGGTCAATTTCCATGTGTTGATAAAATTAATATTAAACATTTTCAACTTTTTGATAACTACCTTTCCAATTCTTTTCAAATTCAATATGAAGCATCTTTTGGACAAGGGGTGCATAAATTGTAAATTTTAGGACTTTTTGGGCCTTGGGGGCAGTGCAAAACCTATCCAAATTTGACCCATTTTTCACGGATCTTCTAACTAACACATAGTTGTAAGAAAATTAAACTAAATGCATTGTAAGAGCCTGAGCACCCTTTACCAAAATTGTAAATTTCACAAACCTGGCATAGATGTTCTGACCCCAGGGTCAGACCAAACCGGGCTCAGATGTGCTGATCCCAGGGTCAGGCCATTCCCCAACCCGGCATAGATGTTTTGACCCCAGGGTCAGGCCAAACCAGGCATAGATGTTCTGACCCCAGAGTCAGGCCAAACCTGGCATAGATGTTCTGACCCCCTGGTCAGACCAAACCTGGCTTAGATGTTCTGACCCCAGGGTCAGGCCATTTCACAACCCGGTATAGATGTTTTGACCCCAGGGTCAGGCCAAACCAGGCATAGATGTTCTGACCCCAGAGTCAGGCCAAACCTGGCATAGATGTTCTGACCCCAGGGTCAGGCCAAACCGGGCATAGATGTTCTGACCCCAGGGTCAGGCCAAACCTGGCATAGATGTTCTGACCCCAGGGTCAGACCAAACCTGGCTTAGATGTTCTGACCCCAGGGTCAGGCCATTTCACAAACCGGCATAGATGTTTTGACCCCAGGGTCAGGCCAAACCAGGCATAGATGTTCTGACCCCAGAGTCAGGCCAAACTTGGTATATGTAGTGTATATGAGTATAAGTGTGTAAAACATTTCAATAATATCTTCTGTAATGCTGTTGATACTAAATTGAAATTTAATTGATAAGGAGTATGCAGTCCCTTTACCAAAACTGTATATTTCTAAATCCAAGGGAGAGAAGGGTTTTGATTATTGTTTGTATGATTTGAAAGGCCTTTAAAGTTTGCTGATACAGTGTAAAAACTAAATGCATATTTAGGAAAATCAGGAGGGTGTACCAATATATTGAAAATATTGCAGCCCCAGGGTTTAGACTTTAGGATGAGTCCATATAAGATATTGCAGCCCCAGGCTTTAGACTTTAGGATGAGTCCATATAAAATATTGCAGCCCAGGGTTTAGACTTTAGGATGAGTCCATATAAGATATTTGCAGCCCCAGGCTTTAGACTTAGGATGAGTCCATATAAATATTGCAGCCCAGGCTTTAGACTTTAGGATGAGTCCATATAAGATATTGCAGCCCCAGGCTTTAGACTTTTAGGATGAGTCCATATAAAATATTGCAGCCCAGGCTTTAGACCTTAGGATGAAGTCCATATTGTGTTAATGTTACATATGTACATATTAAATTTATACTGTATTACATGCAATCTTGCATCAGTATAGGACTTTCAGGGGGCATTGAAATTTTAAAAACAGTACAATATGTACTGTTGCTGAAGACTTGCTGAATAGATGCGCAGAACAGTAATTTTTATTATAGATTTCACTGCCAATACGTTAACTTAATACCGGTACTCACAGGTGACTGATAAGGCTTGTGGGCCTCTTGTTTTTAAGGGTGGGATTGTAATGATGATTAAATCAATATTTTAAAATCTAAGGATTTAATTAAAATGACAGTATCTTTCAGATCACCATTTCTCATTGTTATTAGCATCAGTAAGAAATATAATTTTCTGCTTTCAGAAATCTTTTATATTTGAAGATAAAAATCAACTTGTCTTCATTTCACGTTAATATCTCCGAAAAAAAGTCGCGGTTGTATGGAAAGCAATGGTTCAATTACATCAATTAAATTGTCAGCCATGGATTTGGTCCTCAATCCTGGGTTTTTATTTTTTAAGCATTAATTTAACAATAAGAGTTTTATAAAGCACTATTTCCTTTAAGGTCACCAATTAAAAACAATGACACAATGCCATGTTTGTCAATGTTTGAATATTATTTTTCCGCATTTCCGTTTTGATTGTCAGTGCACGCTCTGTATTGAGAAGTAATTAACGAGAATTACATGCCTCTGTAGCTAGTATTGATGCTTTTAAAGCAAAAATGGTGACAGGTTAATTTTTGCTTTTTTATTCGTAATCGGGGGCTTAGAAGTCTTACAACAATGAGATTTATGGATTTGATTGTAAACATTTAATACATCTCTGATCAACATCTCATGATCGCCACTAAGATAAAAGACAGGAACGTTTTCTCTAGAGATTTAATCAGATTAAATATATAGATTTTTTTTCTTGCAAGTTTCTTGAAAGCTGTTCATTAATTATGATTCCATTAAACTGATTTGTATGTGCTGTTTTGTGTTGGATTTAGTCATATATAACTTTCTGCATGACCATGCAAAAAAAAGAGTAACTGGCATGACAGTTTTTGCTAGATTTGATAAAATTTGCCTTTGTATTTTTTCAGCATACTATTGCTGAAATTATTTCGAGTTTTGATCTGAAATTCCATTTCACATGGTGATGCAATGGTTTTTGTTAAAGTTTCAGAAATTAAAATCTGCAAAGTCAGAAAATTCATAATAGATTCATTTAATGACTAGTATTTTGCAGTCTTAGGCAATTTCAAACAAAACATGGTCAAATGTTATGATTTTCTATACATTCACAATAAAATAAACTTTCATGTGATTCCAGATTTCTCTCAAGAGGGAACAAAAGCTTTCTCTTCCATAAAATTTATTCGCTGAGGCTGTCGACCCTTTGATTTGATAAGCAATTGACAATTCGTGCATTTCACATTTCTCAATAAAGTTAGGATAACCAAAACATAAACCCCAGTCATCACACAATTTTGGAAATAAGAGAATATATCAAACCTCAACAGAATTCTTTGGATGTAAACAAATGTCAGCTTGATATATTTTCAAGGGAAAAGACGTGGCACATGCTTATAAAACTTGTCGACACCCTTATGATGTGCATGAATTTATGTCTTATTTATCATAGTTTTCCTCAAGAATCGGGAGTTATGTTTGTAATTATGAATGTGTGATAAGGTTTATTTCCTATCACTTGATAATTCAATTTGTTTACCAGTTCTATTAAAATCAGGTTGCATGAGCAAAGCTTATTTCAGAATAAACTCAAAATTAATATTGCATGCAAAAAGAAAATACGAAAGAAAAAAGATAAAGAAAAAAAACCCACACACTAATGAGAAAAGCAACAGTCTTTTACTTGCCTAATTGGAACTCTAATGATCATGCAGCATGTGCATTTAGTTAAAACTTAATTTTACGTGTCACAAAATTTCTCTAATTGATTTTTTTGAAGCTTTCTTGGAATGTCTTTGGTGTTTCTTTACAGCTGAACTTTTCATATGCAATAAAACTTATCCTGACCCCGAGTAACACCGGCTAGATAAGAATTGTTTTTATTTTCTGGACCAATCTGCAGTATTTATTGGTGATTTTTGGTATGCTTATTCTCTGTTTAATTTGATTATTCTGGTGATAAGAGTTGGCTAGGGAAGGAAAAAATGGCTTATGTTAGCAGCTCTGATTAGAAAAAGTCTGTTTTACTATTCATGTTGAATAATAAAAGTCATTGCCTAACTAGGGAGAGAAAACAACCGATCTGCACTTAATGAAATGGGAAGTCCAAATCGCCACGCTGACAACAGAAAAATAACTGTCATAGTTGTAACAAGAAATTTACTGTATGGGATGGCACAGATGTTCTGTATCTTTTCATTTTCATTGGAGTTTTTGTCTGTCGAGAAATACTGTAGTTTTGAGCTTGTATATGTAGCTGTTTGAATTTGGATGAATTAGAAGTTCAAACAACTTTTAGGGGGGAGGGGGGTAATGTTTAACTATATTCGATTCCTTTATCATCTTGCTTCCCAATAATCCTTAGACTTTTTTTTTAATTTTTCTCTCTTGGCCACAAACTGATAAGGTAACTCTAAATTCATGCATAATTCTTTAGAATTTATAGTCAGTGGTCTCATTCTAAGCATGATATATTCTCATTTGTGGGGTAATCACTAGCTGCTGTTTTGCCATTATTTGCATTCAAAGAACTCACTCATGGACCCTGTGAAATGTCTGACCATTAATTCGTCTGCTGAAGAATTTCACCCTATCTCTACCTGATAACTCAATTTTATTACCAGTCTTCACTTATGTCAGAGCTTATCAAATTTGTATTTGTCAGAAAATTTGACTACGGACCTAATCATCTTGATTGAAAAGTTTTTGGATTTTTAATGTAGAATGACTATGATTAGTATTGACAGATGATAATGAGAGAGAAAAAAAATGGAAAATTTTGATGAAAAAAAAAAAAACCTCTGAAATTAAAAGCCCTCTCCGAAAGGTGAGGGCAGTCATTTTGTTTTTCAATCATTTGTGTGATCAACCTATGTAACTTGAATGAATTCTAGCAAACCTGACAAGGAGGCTTGCAAGTTATATATCTCAAAAGCTGCATGCCCATTATTGAAATCTGATAAGACTTTTAGTTTGCATGTTCCTGCATTTATACATAAATTGAAGCTACCATTTAGCAGTGCTTCTTTGCTATGTGAAAAAAAAATGGTTTTGTCATTGTCATTGATTAACACTGTAAAAAATGTAAGGAAGACTAGTTATCTCTATGGTTATAGATATAATGAAAGCATTGGGATAAATCACCCTACAATTTAAAATGCCATTAGATTTGTGCTAACGTGTAACTGAGACCGAGTTGTTCTAGTATTCAGCAGGTGTTGAGACAAGGTGACCCTCTTTGGACATCAGCATTAATTATACTTATCACTACCAATGTAGCATTTCTAGTAGGTTCTGATTAATATACCAGCCTGCTTCTTGAGATTTTTTGACCTGCCACTTAACTACCGATTCAATATGAGCAGATCAACTTACGACATTGCATTGACAGCTGATAAGCATGCAGGACTCTCTACCTTTGGAGCACATTGTCAACTTGTGGTGATTGATAACCCTGCATAATTTTGAAAAAAAAAAATATTATGGATTATTTGCTTTCAAATGACAAATAGGTCCTCGCTTGCTTAAATGTAAAATACTTAAGATAAAATGGAGAGTTGGGCAGGTGTGCACTGTGCAGAAAATGGGAATAAATTGGCATGTCATGCTGTGACTCACTGGTAGATCCAGGTCTTTATTTACTGACAATGTACCAAGATATATGGCTGCCCTTCTCTGTTTTTGTTCATCTATTATGAGGTATTTTGTACAGTTAAAAGCAATCCCATGTCTGCAATTTATTCCCATGATGCACAGATTCAATTTCGAATACCAGCATTCAATACCAAAAATAAGAAGCTTTTGTACTATATCAAAGTTACTGATATGCTGCACCATTAGTGACTTTATATTTATACCCCCTGCAACGAAGTTGGGGGGGGGGGGGTATACTGGAATCAGGTTGTCCATCTGTAGACGCAATGGTTTGGGGTTAAAAGGTCAAAGGCCAAGTGCAATGGACATTGAAATAGCAGTATGGTTTCTGGGCTCTTAAGTGTTATCCTTCCCTCCTAGAGTCACCATATCATACATATGAACTACCCATGGGATGAAGATGTACCAGTTCCCTATTGAATTTGGGGTCAAAAGATATAAGGTCAAGATGATGATGCCTCAAGATACTAAACTCCTATATAATGATGTCAATATCCTGTCCATTTTTCTAATTTAAATGCTGTCTTGAAAGGTGAAAAACACTTGAATTACTGTTGTGTATATAATGTGGCCAGCAGAACTTCAGACTAGCTCCATGTCAGTGGCACAGGAACAGGATGACCATAGTTTTTTTTTTTGTATGAAAGTTCATAGATTTTATACATATTGTTTGCTATGAGGTCGCCCCTTTGTTGTGTTGAAATAACCTGGAAAATAGAGGGTTCTACATGTACTACACTTTTGCTAAATCAAGTAATATACAGTCGAACCTCGTTATCTCGAACTCGATGGGACCAAGAAAAAAGTTCGAGAGATCCGTGAATTCGAAATATCAAAGGTGAAAATACTCAGAATATAGGTGGCTTGGACCTTTAAATCAGTTCGACATAGACATGGTATTCGAGATATCAGAGTTCGAGATACCAAAGTTCAACTGTAGTTTTTATCTTAGCTGTTTAACATTGAAGTTTGTGAGACTATAAAAAGTGCATTTTTATACACAGAACAAATTAATCTCCTATTAAATGGCTGCTTCTCTTGTTTTCAGTTTTCTCCCTTGATACAGGACACGATTCTGAAGGGAACGTTCAATGCCACACTCAACAATCCAATAGCGCCACAGTTAGACATGTCCCAACACATGGGCACAACAGCAAAGCACGCCTTCCTGTTAGGGGTGTGAAACTCACAGTATTAATTAATCAGTTACAAATATCCAATAAAGGGACCAGTCATCAGAATTGTTACAAAACATGGAGGACAATTTTTACTGAAACAGTTATATGTAAGCTACAGAGCTCTTTGTGGATTGGAAGCTTCTGTGATAATTTAATGTGATATTTTCATTTTCTTTGATCATTTATACTGTCAGTGTTTGAAATATACCATCAACATTTCAGAACCTCTTGATTTGTTTGGGGGTTTTTTGTAGCTATATTTATTGTTTATTATTGTGGGTGTTTTAACACTGTTATGTACATATGAACCATCCAGTCATTGCTTGTGTAATATATGTATATTTTACAATAAACTGAATTGTTGAAAACATAACTTGATTGGATTAATGGACCTTTTGGCAAAGAAGCTTCCTGAAGGACCAAGAAACCGTCAAGGAGCAATGTTTGGCAGTGGAATTTAAACATCAGTTTTTAGGAATACAAAATTATTCTTATGAATTCAAAATCATCCTTGCGCTTTTTCTTGTGTATTGGTACTACATGGACTGGTAGCAATTACAAGGTCTTAGTCATGGAAAGCCACCACTTACAAGTAGCTGAAAGGTATATAGATTTAATTCTCCGATTGTACTTAAGTGTATATATAGGATAAAGAAAAGCTCTGAAATTGGGACAAATTGGACCGAGAATTTTATGAAGCCAAGACAAATTCACCATACTGATGTCAGAGATAATATCTGATCAGATAATTTACCTGTTTAAAATTATCCAGTTATCCAATGACAACAGGATCTACAGGCACTTTTATTGGTCTCATTATCAGGTTTTTCATCTTGGAGGGAAGAATAAAAAGACTTGGGGCTTGGTCTTGTTTCGAAAATTCTATGTATGACAAATCATTTATCTTTCTACAATTTTAAGTGTTTAACATTTGGTTGGGCTTCCTGTCGCCACTGTGGACTCCATCATTGGATTTTCTCTCTCCCTCCCCCCTTTCATCTTCGAATCAATAGCCCTTGACTTGTGAAGATACCCCCTTTACAAAAACATATAAGACAATGGATTTTTTCCCCCTCCTTGTTGCTGTTTTAAATCGGGGGGGAAAAAGGAGCAAATGCAGAACAGATCGTTTTGATGGACAGGTGAATCATAAATACCACAAGGAGTCCTAAAATTGATAAGGGCAGTGCTTTGTATGGTGATTAATCAGAAATGTCACTAATTAGCAGGTTTTTAACAAATGACATGCAATTAGACTCTCATACGGTCAATCTGAACTTCTCAGTGTCTACGTCTGCCATGTGTGTTATCATCTAATGTCCATTTCAGACTTTCAGATGCCCCAAAATGCCCAGATTGATAACGGCTAACTGTAAAGAGGATGGTTTTAATGGCCGATTTTAACTTGTTATGTTAAACAGCATTTCTATGTTACGATATGTTTGATCCAGAACAGAACGCTCTGTTGTGGAAAACTCTTGACGTAAACAGAATGGTCATCTAAATTGTACGCTTTTGCCAAGGGTAACTTAAGGAAAATACTGCAGCTCGCTAGAGATATGGTAAGCGGAGCGGAAAAAAAATGAAAAATCAAACATCCGTGTTTGAAATGGGATTGTCAAACACAGATCATCCAAATTCAAATATATGTTTAACTAACGATCAATTATCAAATTGCAATGAGACTTAAGTCCTTGCACTGGCATTACAGGCATGTATATCTTCTAAAATGCCAAATGCAAGCTAGAAAGAATGCAGGCGTCTGGAAATTCTCTTTTGGGTTTTGGCACGGTTAGTACACTACTGCATAATCCTCGATCAAAGAGTGGAGTAATCGTCTGTTAATTTATCAATTATGAACGTGATGGATAAGTTCGTGTTTCAATTTGTCCACGGCATGGCGTCATTTACGCGCCTTCGGTCAGATCGACTCCACGGCCATGCCGATTACGTCAGTGTTTGCCGACGTTCAGGCCTGCAGCCTCGCCGATCGTCTGCTGAAAAGCAGCACGAGCCACGTCTTTCGATGGAGTTCTGTTACATAATTGGATCATCGTTTGAACTTTACAAGATTATGGTTTTTTTTCTGATAAGCATGTCTATTTTTAAGGCCAGTATATCGTTTATACTGATATGCATTAACTCACTGCTCCTCGAATGAAACATCGATAAACTCGTCAACCTTCCTTCGTTTAAGGATCATACTATGTTATATGTAATTCTACAAACTATCAAAAGTTTTTAGTTACAATGCACGTAGGTGTGGTTGACAGTTTCACATTACTTGGCAGGTAAACTTCATTGTCATATCAAATTCTGTCGTGTTTTAGCCAGGGGTATTCGGTTTCTGGCCATGGTATTTCACGTGTCGTTAAAAGAATATACGGGTTTTACGGTCGTAAATCGGTTTTTCAACAAAACATCCGACTTGCTAATTGAAAAAAGAAAGCCCCAGATTATGTCGATAATGACTGGATATATACAAATGAACAAAGCTTGATGTTTAAAAGTTGTTCGTAAGTCGTCTTCGGACAGATATGAAATCAGAGAACTGTTTTCAAAAAGATTACGATGATAAGAAGGGTGCTTTTTCTTTCAGAACAAAGGGTTAGCGGTTAGCGAAGTCATTACATATAAAACGGAAGTAACTACGTTTACCATGCACCGGATTCGAAGATGGGCTACGAAATTCCTGTATTGGAATACGGGTCTTAATCAGTTCATGAAAACACACACACACGTTGGAGATGTAACGGTATTAATGTCCTCTCTTTGTCGCCTTATCTGCTGTTCGATTTTGCTGACATGCAATGCTATAGTCTCCAGTGTGTGAATTTGATATCGCTTTTATCGCATCTCCAGGTCGTTCCTGGATGAGCAAGTTTAGTATTTACAAGTATGGTCCTTCTGACTATCAAATTATCAAATAAGATTTCCATGCGAGAGTACATACAGAAAACTTGGGCTGCAGTTAATTGATTGATTGTATATTACAGTTGATATGAGAATATTACCATTCGGTGACATCATTACATTAAAATTTGTCAATCCAAATTTTGAAAGCCCTTCGAAGGGTTTAGCAGGGACTATGTTTTGTAGCGAAAGGACTGATAACTCAAAAGGGTCTAAACCTGTATGATTTGACAGTTTCTGTTTCATCCAATTCATCTATTTTTTACTCCTATGTACGTTTATTTCAGGTTTTAGATTTATGATACAAATACATGTAGTTGAGACTTAGAACTAGATCAAAGGTGTAATTCATTCTTTGGGTGATATATTTTTCCAAATAGAACACCAATTCTTAAAAAAAAAACAACTCTAATTTGATTTTTTACTCGACAATCTGTGGGGAAAAACCACAGTATTTTGGTCAATAATCTCAAACCCCCACTTTTTATGCCCCTGTGATCGAAGATGGGGGGGGGGGGGGGGTATATTGTTTTTGTCATTCGGTCCTTCTGTCTAAAACTTTAACTTTGGCTATAGTTTTTGAATGGTAAGTACTAGGGCTTCGATACTTCACATGTATGCTTCTTATAACAAGACCTTTCCGTTGGTACCAAGATTATTGACCTCCATACCTTGACCTTTAATTTTGACCCACTTTTCAAAAACATTGGCCATAACTTTTGAACGACAAGGGATAAGGTTTTCATATTTCACTTGTGTATTCCTTATGACAATCCCCCTCAATTGGTGACAACCTTTTTGACTTCCTGGCCTTGACCTTCAAATTTGACCTACTTCTCAAAAACGTAAACATTTGCTGTAACTCTTTTGAATGGCAATGGATAGGGCTTTCACATTTCACGGGTGTATTCCTTATAACAAACCCTTTCATCTGGTATCAAAATTTTTGACCTACAACTGAATAAAAGTGCGAGTATATATATATAAAATGTCACGTAATTTTTAAGTCTTGACTTAAGATTTGAATTTGAACTGAGCAAGATGTTTGTGAAACACTAATGCCCCCAGATTCCACATGCCAATGGAAGGGGCTTGTCAAAAATATCTAGCATGGGAAATATGAAAGGTCTATCATTTACCATTCCAAAGTTATGACCAATGTTAAAGTTTTTGAAAATTAGTTCAAAGTTTAAGGTCAAGAGAGTAAAAAATTTTGGTAAGGAACACACATAATTATGACACGAAAACCCTATCACTTACCACTCAAATGTTATGGCAAATGTTAAACTTTGTGAAAAGTAGGTGAAGGCTCAGGGTCAGGATTCCAGAAATATTGGTACCATTAGAAAAGGCTTTTCATAGTGGATACTTATGTGAAGTATGAAAGCGCTATCACTTAATTACCATTCAAAAGTTATGATCAATGTTAACGGGTGTTTTTTTTGTCAGGGTCAAGGTCAGGAGGTCAACAGGGTTGGCATCCGTCTAAAGGGCTTGTCATAAGGAATACACATTTGGAATATGAAAGGCCTATCACCTACCATGCAAAGGTCATGGCCAATGTTAAAAGTTTAGAAAAATTGGTCAAATTTCAAGGTCAAGGTCAGGAGGTAAAAATTGTTAATGTCGATGAATAGGTCGTTATATAAGGAACACACATGTGAAATATATCAAAGCCCTAGTACTTACCATTCAAAAGTTATAGCCAACGTTAAAGTTTCATATGTACAGAATGACAGACAGGACAAAAACAATATGTCCCCCGATCTTCGATCACGGAGGGATAAATATACACTTTCCCAACAATTGACCTGGTTTCAATTTTTATATAGGTGTAAGGAAACGACCTAAGTGGGCCATTGAGGGGTCAGCAAGCCGGGGGGGGGGGGGGCAAGATTGCGGCTGTAGACCCTAAGCAAAGGTAATACGCCCGCTCTCTTGCTGACTACATCTCAGTGGTTAACTTGTCTTCTAACTGTAGAAAACCCGTGGGGATCCGGGTTAGAATAGGTCCTCGGCATCCCCTTGCGTGTCGTAAGAGGCGACTTAATGGGGCGGTCATTCGGATGAGACCGAAAAAACCGAGGCCCCGTGTCACAGCAGGTGTGGCACGATAAAGACCCCTCCCTGCTCAAAGGCCCTGAGTGCCGAGCATAGGCCTAAATTTTGCAGCCCTTCACCGGCATTGGTGACGTCTCCTTATGAGTGAAATATTCTCGGTGGGACGTAAAACGATAAATAATCAATCAATCAACTAACTGTAGAATGCCACTTTTAAAATCGTTTTGAGTATAGGTCATATCAACTGAACAATTAAGTCACATCACTTAAACGAATAGTTGATAACAAGAGCAAACAAGAGATCTATTTTAATCAAACTAAACAATTGGCTATTGCTTTATGTAACATATTTTGTTGTTTGATGTAATGTGCGCACTGTCATCCTCCCTGGTATATTCATTTGTCTGAGCTGTTCACGTGCAGTCATTTTCTTCAATGTTATTCTCGGTTGCATTAAACACTTTTGATTGCATACTGAATGTTATATGAACTATTTCTTATTTAATTCGAACACACACTGCAAACACTACACACACCGCAAACATTACACACACTACAACCACTACACACACTACACACACACAACCACTACACACACGCACAACCACTACACACACACACACACACTGTAAACACCACACACACACACACACACAAACACTACACACACTGTAAACACTACACACACTGCAAACACTACACACACTGTAAACACTACAAATACATGTATGTTGACGACAGCGGCGACGGGTGAGGTGGATTTTGTTGAAATCGTGTCCGTCCGTGGATACAAAACCCCAGTAATGCTCCTAAAGCTGGCTCTGAATTAAATTAGTGTAGTTATAAGGAACAAAAAAAGTTGATACTTTCTAATTTTTGTGCCCCTATAACCAGAGATGTGTAACAATTTTTTTGACCGGTGTTGTCCGATGTCGGAAAAATGGCCAAAACCAGCGGTGTACTCCCGATTACTAGTACTCCCTATCCCCGGATACCGGCCATTTTTGTGACCAAAGCATAAGTGTGGTTCTCGTTCGCGCGAACGGAATGGTGGAAATGGATCCAGACTACCCTTCCCAAAATTACGTTAGCGTAATCTCAAAATTGACAATGTTGAGAGTGTTCGATCGAAGTGATGGAAAGGGGACCGGCTATAGACAGACCACACTGGATACCCGCTTCCGAAAGTATCAGACCCGAATGATGAAATCAAGTTATCTTCACCCTCATGTGATTAATCAATATCAATGGTTGAAACCACAAAACAAAACAAAACAAAACAAAAACTATCAATTTTCACTCAATAGATTAAAAAAGCATGCACCTTGTTAAAAATGTCGGATATATACATACTGAATCGCACATTTTCGTTAAACATACTATAAAGGTGTTTCAAATAACAAATTCTCTATGTCAGCAAGTTTAAAAAAAAAAAAAGCGGATTTATATATGTATATTTAGCTGTGGATATCGGGAAATACTACTAGACATACTTTGAGGAAAATACCAGAATACGAGTTATTGCACTTGACAACTGCCGCTTTGATTGATTATTCGTGGCATTAAAAAATTTTAAATATCGATAGTTTACCACATTTGTTATTTATTTTATCTAGTAAATAAAATCTTTCCATCGATATATTCCTCTCATGCGCAAAGTTTCGTTGACTAAAGATTTTGCAAGAATCTGTCTTAGAACTACTGATTTGAATTAAATCATCACTTGTCGTTTAAGATATACGGTTACATCATATTGTACCCAGATAGAGTCTCTTGTTAAATGATCGATGACTCAAAAACAGGCGCGATGGGCGCAATGATTACATAAATAGCAAATTTTATACATCTCTTGAATATGGGGTTAATGCTTTGAAATGTACATTATTACTTATTAGGTTTGTAACTGACTGTCTACAGAAATATGTCGGGTTGCAAGTCCATAGAAGGCGAGGCATGGACTTGAACAACCCGACATATTTCTGTAGACGGTCAGTAACAAACCTAATAAGTAATATTGTTTTGCCTCGGACCAAATATAGACAGCACAGTGTGACGAAAAGTTAGCTTTAATAATAAAAAGACGTAACGCCCGCCATGTTGCCGTCTATATTTTGCTACTCACCGTCTAAAGAAATGTAGACGGCAGTCACGTGACGCGTTTCAACCAATGGCAACGCAACATTCTAGTCCGAGGCAAAACAAATGTAAATATACATTTGAACCTCGGTATCTCGAACACTGATATCTCGAATACCATGGTTATGTCAAGGTGATTCGGAAGTCCCAGACACCTATTTTCTAAGTACTTTTACCCTTGATATCTCGAATCCACGGATATCTCTAAGGTTTTTTTCCCGGTCCCATCTAGTTTGAGATAATGAGGTTCGACTGTAGTATCCCAAAGAGCGTGAATAAGCCAAACGGGTGGGTGTTGTTGATGGGCCGTGGGTATCATTCAAAGTCTCCTCCGGGCACACCGTGTTATATCCGTACAGGCGGTGAAAGGATTTGGGTTCAATGTGATCGAAAACATGAAAATTTACAACATCCAAAGCAACGCTAATAGTGAATGTTTTTTAAGTGCACATTTAGATTGGAGTCTCGTGTTGGTCGATTGAAATTTGTGATGCGCGGTTATTTCATAGTTTTATTCGATGTTTCCACATTCGTCTCATGATGTTACACATTTCAAAAGTATCCTTAGGAATCAAACATAAGATCGATTTTCGTCATCAACCATTTATACAAGGGTACTTAAAGGGGTCGACGACTTCTAATGACTGCCATTATATAGAGTAACAGAATATCCGTCATGATGACACTCGCCAGCTAATGAAAATTGGCAGGTCATGTCACGTGCATCGATCGGAAACTACAGCAAGTGAGCATAAGACAACCTTGATTAATTTTCTACTTCAACATACTAATTACTCTTTGAATGAAAAATCAATTAGTATACTATGCAGTATTCCACTAATTGTTAGTGACTAGCTTTGTTCAGAAAATTAAACTCCTGTGTGACCGCAAAAACGGTATTTTCAGAAATTTTGGACATGTACTGTACTTCAAATCATTGAATCCGGGGGATATTGTGTATGGATCAAACCGAGTCGGGGACAACTTTTCTTATTTTTGTTGTGTTTTACAGGTTTTTAGTGTTTTGTTGTTGTTGTTGTTGTTATTATTTTAAAATTAATTTTGTTTGTTTGGTTGGTGGCCCCCTCCCCCTCCCCCCCGTCATCATTTTATTTTTTTTTAAATCTCAGATAAGAATTTTCAATGACTGACG
The DNA here is from genome assembly GCA_903981925.1 of Ostrea lurida. Classification (NCBI taxonomy): domain Eukaryota; kingdom Metazoa; phylum Mollusca; class Bivalvia; order Ostreida; family Ostreidae; genus Ostrea; species Ostrea lurida. Next base: position 28,506 of record CAJDSM010029544.1, read on the forward strand.
TAATGATACAACATTATCGTTACAGAGAAAACGTTTGAATGATTTATTCGGGTGGTGAACAAATGGACGTGGATTAACACAGAAGGGTACCACGGAAGCCTTAACCACAAGTAAACATTGCACCAAACAACAAATCGATTCTGAACGATATTCAATACTGATTTAGTGAGAGTGAAAGGCGTTATCTTTTTAGCAGTAGATACGGTATTATGGCAAAAAATGCGCCTCCCAATTAATGCCTTGATAAAAATGAATCATTTAACAATCTTCTAGGAATCAATCAAGAGTTTTTATCTGATCCCGTGTATAGAGTTAACATGTTGTAGTGGAATACAAATGTACCCCCATTAAACCAGTGTGTGTGTGTGTGTGTAATTAGGTCATTTTTAGAGTCTCTAACCTCCCTTCTGGAGCGGAAACGAACATGGAACCGTTTTGAGTGGTAAACTTTAACAAATTTCAGCACACTGCTGCATATATTTGCTAAATACAATCAATTCTAAAATTATCTGTTGAAGGTTGCTATTTTTGCTTTTTGTGGTTTGCCCGTATAGTACGACACTGCTAAAGTAAGAACTACTCGTATATTATCATTAGCAGGTTTAAAGTGACGTATATATATATATATATATATATATA
>CAJDSM010029545.1:7996-21727 GCA_903981925.1 Ostrea lurida
CGTATGGATCTGGCCGTGTGTGACTGTAGCAGAAGTTCATCATGACGTGGATATGATATTTTTGAAAATCAAGTATATGGTGTAGTTAAGCACCCATACGGACCCGGAGAAGTTCTAAAATCACTGCCAGTCATAAAATACAAATGAAATAAATTTGACACACCGTTGAATATCCATCCTCATCCTCTGTTTCATAGTTAGGGTTCTGTGGATCAAATGCCGTGAGGTTTTCCCTGAAGTCTTTCACATTTTGCTTTCCTGAAGAAACACAAACAAACATGCATGTTATGTCATATAACTGATAATCAAGGCTGGCACGTAGAAACACAGACAATATCTTTTAACAACCAGCTGTGTATGTGTAATAGTTTTCCCCGGCGCCATAAAATCCGTAGAAGGAATTGAATCCTCGATATGTTGGTGTAACTTCGTCCTTGCAAAATCCTAAATGCCATCTGAAATAAGACCACAAATGTAGCAGGGAGATAAAATTCCCGTGTTTTCTGTATAATCAAAGTGTTGAAACATATTCTGAAGAAAGTACGTGCACCATACACAAATATCCTATTGGACATTAAGATGTATGTTAACAGAACAAAACTATACTCAAAGGATATGGCATGTGTATATCTATAATCATAGAATAATTCCCAACCTATGTCTAACATCGTGATGGTGTTAAACTTATGAAGAAGTATTTATTAATTTAAAACTAACCTGGAAAAAGATTTAAACTTCCTTATCGGATATGTGAGTATCTATCCGTAGTTGTTGTGAGATTCTCTGCGACTGTCTTGGTGTCTATGTAGGCAGGTTGATTATATCCAAGAACACCATTCTTGATATATGATAATTTAAGTAATTAGTTTTTATCCATAGTTAAAAATGGTGAATCCTAAACAGCACCCCCTCCCCTCAAATGACACTACAGTAATGAATTTATACAACCCTATTTATAAAATACGTATTAGCGGTGTTGTATCACTACTACTGATGTCCCGATATACTTGAATTGTATATCAATCCAAATATTACCAACCATGCAGATATTGTATAAAACGATCTTAGAATCAAAGTAGTAATATACGAAGCCGGTACTGTATTTGAAATTACAAAAAAAAAATAAACACAAAGCCAAAAAAAAAAAAATAATAGCAAACGAAAAAAAAAATTAAAAAAGAAAACAACCCCCCAAAAAAAATAAACCCCACCAAACAAAACATTAATGAACCAAGGGAAAGGTGTTCAAACTTTTATCTCTTTTCAATTAAATACTACACTTCAGAGTGCAACTTGATAATCTTTTGATATGTTGTTTAATTGAATCATTACTTATCATAAACTTTTCATCTGTAGCTGTGGGTTTTTGGTTTTTTTTGGGGGGTTTGGGGGGTTGTTTGTGTTTTTCACGGGGGGAGGGGTATTTTGGTCCAGATTTTGATATGTACTTTTTGTTTGAATGTACTTTGTTTTATTTTAATTGATGCATTATAACCTTACAAGTTTATAGATTATAAAAGCAAACTTTGAATTGATAATATTCCAGAAAAAAAACCGATGCCTCGTGGTTACAGTAGTGTTTGCTCGATAAAATATCTTCCTGCTCTGAAGGGCATAAGCCTAATTTATGCTAGCCTTCACCGGCAATGGAACGTCTCCATATGAGACTGAAAAATTTCAGTGTAAAGTAGCGGTTCAACAACTTCAGTGCTAACACGCTCGTTTGTTGCTTAACGTGCTGATCAAGATCTGTAAATTAACTCTACATCATCGCCAGAAAAGCGTCGCTAGGCTACAAGAGACATGTTACAAGTTTCCTTTTAAACTGTCCGTCTACATACCAGTACTGACAAAATCCTTCGTTCAAATTTTTGATATAAACATAAGCTGCGTTTGAAAAGAAAGAAGTTTCTATGGGACTTAGCATTCAAACAACAAACTTTCGATGGATTGATTATAAGATCAGGTGTACATGTAAGTGTTTATTGTGCGGTTGTTTGCGGCCCGCTACCGGATTACTACTCGTCAGAGCTAGCGCATTTTGTCGATACCGAGTATGCAGGCCATGTCTATAGCCGGGTACTCGGCTAAAAATTGGGTGAACTTTAGGGCATAGAATTAAAAATTATGTAATGGTAGGATACAATTGTTTGTTAATATTTTATTTTGCAAAAAAATCCATATTCATTACTAAATTTTCCTATTAAACCACTTTATTTTGACATTTTTTTTACTAATATTTGCTTGAAAATTCAATAACAAAATTACCTAAAAATTGAAATCCTTCAAAAATTTTCTGCTGTATTAAGGATAAGGATGAAAAGTTGAAGAGATATGTACAAAAGTAACCATATTTCGTCAAAAATGTAGTTTCAGTTGAACGAAATCTGAAAAATTTAAATCTTATTGTACCCAATCTCAGGAGTTGACTGGGCTAATCAACTAAGGTATCAAAAAAGAAATCGACCAATATTACTGATATTTGTATCTTCATCCACGATTTACTGGATGGATGTCAACTATTATAGTAATGTACGTGGCAGGGGCGTAGGAGCAGGGGGGCACATGCCTCCCTCCCACTTTTCCAAATGGGGGGGGGCAAAAGTAAAGGGGTTTGTTTTTGCCCCCCCCCCCCCCTTTTCTACCAAATCTTTTTTTCTAGCATAAAAACCCAATTAGAGTGTCCCCCCACTTTCAAGTATTTGAAATGCTTGTTCTTTTCTTTTTTTTTGGCTGTCACAAGTAATATACAAGTAGTGCCGTCCCCACTTTCTCGTAATTTATGAGTTGTGGTCCCCTTTCAGTGTTCAATGAGGACAATTTTTTAATTCCCCCCCCCCCCTCCCCCACTTTCCGTGATGTTTTTTTTTTAGTTTCGCCCCCCCCCCCTTTCAAAATCAGTCCTACGCCTTTGTGTGGCTATCATGCGTCCTTGATGTTAAAGTCATATAATAGAAGATACCACTTAGACAAAACAAAATTCTACTAAATTGAATTTTGTGGGGCATCCTATGACCTTAAATTGCATTATAACGTTTGAGGAACTCGCATTACATTTATATGTGCATATATGCCTTGTAGGTCGTCAACCTACCTATTAATTCCATTCAAAACACAGAAATTTCCTATTATTTTGTTTCACAATCCAAACCTAAAATAATTATACCCCCGCTCCGAAGGAGAGGAGGGTATACTGTTTTACCCGATAAACTGCTTTCCGGTGACCTACTTTCAACGACAGAAATAATAGAAATTCAGCAATAAAGCACTGGTTCGCGACAAGAAATATTCGCGATAATGAAGTCTTCGTGGTTGTGGACTTTTCGGAAATATCTCGAACGCGGATAATAGTTGCTCTACAGTATCACCTAATCATAAAAGCAATCATAGAATTATGAAATCTGCGAAAATCTTACACAACTTCATATAGTTTTGTATACATTCTAAAGCATGAAAATTTTTAAAAGATATCACAACAATGATCAACCTCACAACTCTTATGAAAATACAATATCGAGATAAAGCCGGCAAACACGAACCTCATGACATATCAGAGGTGGGATCAGGTGCTCAGAAAGAGTAACCATCCCTTGTCAACCAGTCACACCCACAGTAAGACCAATATCTCGTTTTCTTAAACAGAGTAACACGTAGTCATAATCAGTCTAAGTCTGTATATAGTGGCTTCAGTTAAAATATGAACCTTGTCAGACAGCAGTTTTACCCAATGACAGGCTGTATTGGTAAATTAGATCTCTATAACAACCACAACTTGCAAAATGTTAATTTCAAACGAAGTGTTGAAACCCTGCACCATCAACTTATATGTCTTTAGCCTGTCTCTATTTAAAATTGACCATACGCTGAACAAGCTCTTGCGTGTCGAAGAAGTTATAAATACCACATGCAAGTGATAATGGAATATTGGACATTAATATGAGGAAGTAAACGATGAAGAAGCTGAAGTCCTAATGTTGAGTTATGAATTTGCCATTAACATCTATGTTCAATAAAATATTTAAGTACGACTCTGTTGTCTTTTATTTAGAGTCGACAAGGAAATTCTAGTACTGAATCGACATGTGAATGAAAATGATTACTCTCCATAGAGGAAACGTGGTCGATATATCTGTCTAGTTGAAGGCCACAACAAGATTTTTTTCTCATGACGCTCATAAATGAATTCTGCTTCGTAAGAATATAAACAAGTTAGCTAATAAAGGTGCACAATTCATACCCATGGGATTTCCAACAGAATGCTAGAAGACCTCATAACCAGACTAAGAAGATACTGCTTCATATACCACACTTATGAAATGCTGAACGGTTGGAAAAAACCCAGTTTTTGGTTGACATCGGAACAATATATAATTTTCACCGAATGGTTTTCGAAAAGAATGGGTTGGTTCTAATCGGAAATGGAATGAATCCTTTCGTGTACACCAGAGCATGTGCTACCTACATTTATTCGTAAGAATACATATGTAAATGATATGGCCTCGATTTTAATTTCTGCTATAATCCCTACTCTTTGTGTTCGTATAATGATATCGTTGATGCAGAGAAATAGAAAGATGTGAATAATATATTCATAATGTATAGTACTTGATACTGAGTTTAAAGTTTAGGATAGAATAATCTAGAGTGTTAAAGAATCTAGCAATCGCTAAAATGGAATATTCTATCCAAAGTGGGATGGTGTGGTACACGAAGAAAAAATACCCGTTCTAGATTAATAGTTACTGTTTTCCGTCTTAATGGTACCGATCCTCTCCAAAGTGTGAGCATCGAAAGTGAAAGTAGCAGACTAACTGTCCTTTATATTGCACATAAAACATATTACACTGTACATACTCACTTGAAATCCGATTTTATGGGCATATCTTCCTGTCATGAAGGAGGCCCTTGACCTAAGAAAAATATGAAATATTGTTTAACTTTTAGATCATTCTGTATATTCAAATACTTCTGCAACTTAAATTACATGTGATATAGTGTTATTTGTACTCACGGGAGTGTACACTGTATATAGACTAGTTTTCATGATATAATGTTATTTGTACTCACGTAGTGCACACTGTATATAGACGTATTTTTCATGTAGTATAGTATTATTTCCCTTATCCCACGAGTAAAATGAAGGATTATTTTCTACATTTTAGTCACTGATTAGTGCGTAAAATCGGGAGCTTTGAGGAACTTTACAATTATCAAAATCTTTATTTGAACTTTAAAAAAAAATTAATTAAACAGGCAGAAAGAGCATAGTACCAAAATGGTTTACACATAAGAGTAAACTAAAAAACTCAAGGCTGTCCGCCAGAAAGCTATAGCAAATTGAAATTTTAAACGAAACAATATAAAAGTTTTGCTTCACCGTGTAACCGTAAATATAGGAAATATATGACGTCAATGAAATGACGTCGCAGCAGTGTGAGATCGAAAATTCAGAGGCTGTCTCACTGGGTAAGTCGGTCCTCCACACTGGTGAAAATGTGAGAAAGTGTTATTTGTACTCCGGAGTGTACACTATTATATAGACGAAGTTGTTACATGTGATATAGTGTTATTTGTACTCGAGTGTACACTGTATATAGACGTAGTTGTTACATGTGATATAGTTTATTTGTACTCAAGAGGTGACACTGTGATAACGTAGTTGTACAATGTGATTAGTGTTATTTGTACTCACGTAGTGTATACTGTATATAGACGTAGTTGTTACATGTGATATAGTGTTATTTGTACTCACGGAGTGTACACTGTACAGCGTAGTTGTTAATGTGATATATGTGTTATTTGTAGATCACGGCAGTGTACACTGTATATAACGTAATTGTTACATGTGATTATAATGTTATTTGTACTCCGGAGTGCACCTGTATATAGACGTAGTTGTTACATGTGATATAGTGTTATTTGTACTCAGTAGTGCACACTGTTGATGACGAGTTGTTACATTGTGATATAGTGTATTTGTACTCACGGAGTGTCACTGTTATTAAACGTAATTGTTACATGTATATATGTTATTGTTACTCAGGAGTGTACATCTGTGTATAGACGTAATTGTTAACATATGATATAGTGTTATTTGTTATCACGAGTGCACACTGGTAGACATAGTTGGAATCTATATCACCGGCATTCGCCAAAGCGTCAATATTCGGTCTGGACTTCATCGTTGTTGTAGCAATGTCATTATTTCCTGAAAAATCGGGTGAAATCTTTTATCTCTTTTCAGTGTTTGATTATTTATCTAAGATATGTAACGTATATCGGAAACTCGCCTTTCAAGGTTGATGGTATGTTCCTTACCCATGTCGTCAACAGCAATGAAAAGATTGAGGTTTTCGTTCGCAGCACAGTAATCTGTCCGTCCGTCTGACACACATGAACAGTAGGAACCAGCATGATCCATCTCGGTGTTCCATATGAGCAATATTCATAAATGTTAACACACTGCTAGTGACAGTTCAGATATCCACGTAAGTTACAGTATATCGTTTATACATTTGTACAATTGTCACCCTTGCATGTTAAACTTTTGTTGACCTCGTGTTTGTCAGAATCAATGAAGTTCAGTATCGCCAGAAGACCAATTTTTATCGAAAATCACGGGTAAACCACTTGCTCCAAGTTAAAGATTTTGATGACCATGAATGTAACCATGTTTCCATCAACAATATTTAAAATTGATTCATTTAAAGTTTCAATTTGGTTTTAACGCTCTGTGGATCATACCATTTATGTCATATTAAGGAGGTGATATGTTATAATATGATTTCCTTTAAACTGAATGTAAATATAATAAATTAAAGCATTAACTTGTTAAACAATGAATTCAAAATTTTTTTTATAATAGTGACGTGTAAATATATTCTTTTTATACACCCGTAGTAGATGCGGGTGAAACACAATATAGGGTTCCAATACAGCATTGTTATACATGGTTTCAAAAATATTTTCTTTTTATACAGTTTAACATATTTTGTTCATAGGAATACGTATAAAGGACTCTTGCATTTTTTGTTGATCGTATTATAGAATTAAGATCATGCAAAATTACCCAAAAGAGTCATTTTTTTGTGTTGTGCCTGTTGCAGCTTACAAACTGCAACATTTCCAGCTGAAATAATGGTAAATTATTCTATAATTTAACTGCCATTGAACATAATCAGATTTTAAAGAATTTTTCACAAATAATATCGCATATGGTAAGCTAGTTCTAATATATGCGAATTTATACAGTGTATCTAACAATTCCGGAAATGTTGCGGCCGGGCAAACGAAGGTTGTGATTTGTAATGTTCACTGGGAATTCCTTTGTTGTAATAATCACAATGTTGTGTAGTTTAAAATTTAAATTTCTTCTTATACTTTTAATCCATTCTGACAAGGTATCAAGTTCTTTTTTCATATTTTGACCCATCGTCTGGCATATAATCTTCGACAATTCATAATGGATGAAGTTCTGTCGCCAATTAAATGACGGGTTATCTGAAATTTGGGACCTTTTTGAAATAAGTGATCTGGGCATATTATTACGGGGATATAATAGTCCAAAATGAGATCTTAAGTCCCTTATTTTAAAAGGCCTAAATTCCGAGAACCTCGCTCATTTAAATGGCGACATAATTTTCATGACTATCATGAATTCTGTGGAAGAATACGCCAGGCGTTGGACAAATCTGAGGGAGAGGAGCTTGACACTTTGTCTGAATGGATCAAAGCTTTTGAAATCTATTAAAATCCCGTATCAACATTTGACGGGGAAATGCGTACATTTATCCCTTCGTTTTTGAGAAGCAGAAGTGGTAAATGAGTTACATAGACTACTAAAAACTTTTGTATAGTTCCAGCTGATAAAGCAAAGTAATCTGTGAGGTAAACCCCTGAGATAATTAAGATTTCTTATCTGTTTATCTAATTGTTATTACTTGTTAAATTATTAGTTCAGTGATAGTTGCTTTATATAGCAGATTGGTAATCGAGCTGATGTGTCGATCGGCTGATTTACGATATTACGTATTGCTAATAGGTCCCTTGTTTGCGAGTTTGACCCGGTTAGAACCATGTGTGTTTTTAGTCTATTTGTCAGTTAAATCACATTGTAAAAACATTATGTTCTACTTTATGTAAAGGCAAAGATATATAAGTTATTTAGAGATCAAATCATATCACTTTGTACATCATAAATCAGTATTTTTAACAGATATTGTGCAAGTACTGTTTGATATTTGCGCCATACTTTCCTTTAGCCGGATTTACGTAGCGCACCTATTAATTATTCATAGACCCCAGGCACGTTGGCGGCTGATTTTGATTGTACATATTTTCTTTCCGGGTTTGAACGAGTTGTTTTTGATCGGAAGTTACATCGTTCTTAGAGTAAATCTTGGTATATTTTTATGCCCCCGCCAAAATGGCGGGGCATAAGTGTTACTCTGTCCGTATCTGTATCCCGTCCTTCCCATCCGGCATCTTCGGCCTCGGCAGTCAGGTGGTTCCGGTTCAACTCTGAATGGTTGCACACATCACTCAAAGTGGTAGAATGATATATCACAGAATACAGGTCAAGGCGAAAGGTTTAGGACTCATGGAGAGTTGCACAGAGTAGCCCTCTGAACTTAAAAAAAAAATCAGAAAGTTGTAGTCCGTTCGATATCTCGCAATGGTGCACACACAACTCAAATGATAGGGAATGTCACAAGGAATATGCAGGTTCAAGTCAAGGGTCATGGGTCCGATGAGTTACAGGTTAGCCCTTCGAACTGAGAAGAAAAAATGCAGAAAATGCCACGTTCGTATTATCTGCACAAGGTGCACACATCAACCAAAGTTTGGTATAGGATATACACAGAAGAACAGGGTCAAGTGTGCGAAGAGGTCAGTCCGATGACGTTGACAGAGTTCGCCCTCGAACAGAAAAAAATCAGAAATCCGGTTCCGTCATACTTCGCATGGGCACACAGTTCAACTCAATTGGGATTGAATGGTTGATGACGCGAATATGCAGGAAGCTTAAAGGTCAGGGTGGCGATGAGTTGACAGAGATAGCCCTCCTGAACAAAAAAAATCAGATAAGTTTTCCGTTCAGTCATTCATCGTCTGCATATCCAGATCACAAATATTGTCAACTGCCAATATGTGAGATCTGGATATGTCACAGGGAATAGTGCAGAGTCAAGGCAAGTGGAGCCGATGGGTGAGATTTACAGAAGGTTACCCCTGCTGATACGTAGAACAAAACAAAATGTATCCGTCACGTTCATTATCTGCACTGGTGTGCACACATCAACTCTAAGTTGATAGTTGGAGTTAACCACAGGCATGCATAAGAAAACTATCAGATTTCACCTGTTACGGATTCTCATGGCTCAAGCTGTAGGCGGCAGCGGATTCGTGGCGCACCGACAACATCTAGTAATGATTGTTTATTTTGTTAATTAATAATTTTAATGTACCCGCCTCCCCACTCCGCCCCCGCCGGCGTTCCCCGCTCCCTCTCCCTTTTCGCCCGGTAGCTCCGTCGTCCCCAGGCGCGTGAGTTGGTCCCGGTGGCATTTCGGGGATATAAAGGAAGAGCGCGGAAATATCGAGCAGTAACGGTCAGCCATGGCACAAACAACCACATCTATTCAGAGAGGTCTCATTATTTAGCTAGGCTAAAATTTTAGGTAACACAATTAATTCATGGGCTGAGTTCTCATAATTGATTGCAGGTTAATAATTGGAGATTCAATCATTTCATAATTATATTGAGAATTTTGGACTAGGAATAGCTAATTTTACATTATTGTTTGGGTAAAATTAACGTTCGTGTTAATTTAAGATGAAAGTTTTATTTCTTTGAACTTTGTAAATTAATAAAGAATTATTATATTATAGAGTAATCTGGGTGATTCTCAGATATACTATAGAACTAATTTATGCTAATTCCTGATATTATAATTCCTGAGTACAATTATATTACTGGGTTTTCTCGTGTGATTATTTTATAGTATGTATATAAAAGTAAGATTATAAATCTGGGTGATTCTCGGGTTTAGTTTTGGCGCCTTACACATCCTAGTCTACATATTCGTTTTGGGAATAATTATATCATTAACTCTTATAGCAAGAAGTGTACTCAATTTATCTCTTTATGTATTAGACACTTGTTTTATGAGATATTAGCCAAGTGGCAAAATAATTGTGGAAACCTGATAAAAATTGTCCTTGTAAGCTGTGAGTGACGGATTGTATCGATACACTCATCTCGTTAACTAGAACGTCAATTTACAACATTGTCTTGTTTGTAAGTTATCCCATATAATTGTCTTTTAAAGGTATACGCACGTTCGTTTTGTATATTTTTATGATCTATTCTTATTAAAATCATAGTACCCTTAGATTTCTTTGAGAAAAACTCGGGACATATTTCTGTATTTATGGAAAAGATAACAGTTTGATGAAAAATGTACTTTGCACAATTATTCAGACTTGAATTCTAGTTCTTCTTTTGGAGAAAGCAAATGCATAAACCTGTACAATAAACATACTGGAAAAACAACTGTCGTATTGTATGATTATGATTTTTCAAATCATCAATTAATTTGAAGGGATTTTGAATGATGTTTGGTGTTTTCTGTAACTCTTATTTGTATCAATGGAGCTTCATTTCGGAGATAAGAAAATTTTTTGTGAATGTACATTGGCTTTAAATGACTAGGATTTATTCAACATTGGGAACCTAAGTTATCTCAAGCAATTTCAAAAAGATGAATTCTTTCAAAATCACCTTTCTAATTTAAATACTTTAATAGTTCGAAGATCAGGATATTTGAATTTCACACCTTTTGCGATTCCGAATATTGTAACCTTACACAAAGATATGCTGGTTCCAGTAGTGCTCTACCAAGCCTTTCTTTATTTTTAACTAAACTACTAACAGCTATTAAAGAGTCTCTTCAAGAGTACTGGTTTCCACTACATATTCCAGAAGTGGTGTCAATCGATGTGGATTCTAAAAATTAGAGCTTTTGGATACCTAAAATAGAGAATTTTCTAAAATTGACTGCAATCAAACGTACGATTCTTCACACTTTAACGATTCCTACGATATTAAGAATCTAGGCTTTTTTGAGATTATATGAATATTGCTTTTTTAACAAAATGGCATCCGTATATGAATTTCAAGTCGTTGGAAACAAGGACACATATTTTGTTAAAACACTCTGATTGCCTCACCTAGTACTTCTGATTGCACACAAGTAATCTGAGTGATATTAAGGGGGAGAACATGCTTGGGTTTTTAAGATATATTTATGTTATCTTTGCGCAGGTTTCACAATCCCTGGTTTCCTATGGCACTATTGTGCCCTATATTGGCAGGCTTAATTTTTGTTATTCATGTGAAATGCAGATTGTACAAAAACTGGTTTACGGATAAAACAAAAAACTTGCCGTGTCTTCAACTTACATTTAGTTATAATGGATTCTTGGCAGGGTATATGGGACCATATTGCCTGTCAAAGTTTATATTCTCCGGCGCTAGCGAGGAAATAATACTTTGACAGGGATATGAGTCTCATATTCCTTCAAAGTTTATATTCTCCGAGCGCTAGGGCGAGGGAAAATATATACTTGACAGGGAATAATAGTCATATCCTGCTAGAATCCATATAGAATATGTCATGCAGAGCGATCAATTCTGAAATCGAACAATCAAGAGAAGGAAGAGGCAATGCCTGGAAAAAGCAGTTGAGTGAATGAATCTTAATTTATTATAAATTATTTTAGTATTTCACTAACAACTTTAAAGAAGAACACTTGTTTTATTTCTTAAATTTAACAGACGTGCATTTAATGTGAAAAAGTTGTAAAATCTATGCATGTTGGGTTTATTAGGATTAACTCATTCTTTTTTAAGAATTTATCGTGTTGTAAACTCTGGACATTTTGCTCAAAACTGATAAAAGTCGAAGCACTTTTAATGTTAGTTTGTGGTATGTCAGAGTTACACATCGATAAATTTTAAAAAGAATGTTTAATTCTTTAATTCAATTTGTTCATGTATTGATAATTCTAAAAATTTTGAATAGTTCCGTGCGTTAACGAGTTGTTTGTTTTCAATGCGCGTATTGTTAGTCACTTTTTTTTGGATTTATTGACGTGTAAATTCTCGTTCGTTTGATTTACCAATCAAAACATCGTAATAAAGGACACTGGAATTTATTAGCCTAATCAAATGGTCAGCGCTTGGGACTATGACGTACAAACGGTAACTTGTTTACTAACACGCAATCGTATTATTGTTATTGTGGTACCAGCGAGTCTTGATAATGATTATTAAAGTAAGTAAAGCGTTATTGTACACTATTATTGAAAAACTCAAACTTACGTATATAATGCAAAAAGTAACGATTCATTTACGAGAGGCGGTTAACTATGGAAGCCATTTGTATCCCCATCTATTCTTGACAGGGTATATGGGCTCATGACACGACTTGGTCGTCAATCAATGCTACATTTCTCTGCAGTAGTACATATGGTATATAGATGATGTGCGATTAACAATCATAATTTTCACCTTATGTCTTATATATCCGAGAATCGTATAAAGGAATATAGAGATATGATTCATATTATATGATATATATTATATACTTGAGTTCTATGGCAACTGACAACTGCACTATATGATAAGCGTGGATGCTTTTACTTTGCATTGTCAACTTTCCTCTAAATGTAGTAGATATCACTCGATCACTGCTTATGGTGTTGTATATCGCAGTTGATTCGATACGCAGAGCATGCTATGCGTATGCGGATTTTTTCAAGCGGAATACTAACAAAAAGTGAAGTTGCAGGGGTTATTAACGAATTCGTTTAAAGTCATAAAATATAATGAAATTTTACGGTCATATATGAACCTTGGTTTGCGAATTACAAAGTATCACTAGTCATATGTTGACTGGATTGTTTCAATACCTTTGTTAGACTTGATTTTCTACTAGATTTACTACGGGTAATCCGTTTACTTTTTTTCGACATGCGCTCACGGGCGGGTGTGACCGGTCAGCAGAGGATGCTTACTCCTCCATGGCACCTGATCTCCTCGCTTTTGTCGAGGTCCGTGTTGCCCACACTCGATTTTGTATTTTTTTTTGGGACTTATGATTTACGTTTAATACTTTGTTACTTCGGCATTTTATTCCTCATTTTCAATATATTTCATCACCCTGTAATGACATATGTCAGCTGGACTTAGTTGAAAGAAGATAGAAAGAAGAACAGTGGGGGTGGATTAAGTATAATATTGGTCAATATCTAAGCACTTAGTTTGCTTGCTTGTAAGTTAAACGTTTGGATGCATCGTGGAAGTATATTTGTATGGAATGCAGGTGGAGACTTGAATTGAAAATATCCAGGAATACAGGACGAACTTTTTTATACAAGAATGTTGCTTATTTTTACGCATACCTATTCTCTATTAATATTTGGAGTGGCCAATACTCCTGTCAGTATTAATAGTCGGGGTTTTATGCTAAGCAAAGTAACGAATAGATAGAGATATACGTAGATAACAAATCCACAGAGTTGGCACCGGAACTATGGAAACCTAGAGGTGGGATCAGATGCCTAGGAGGAGTAAGCATCCTTGTTGACCGGTCACACCATTAATTTTTGTGAGCCCCATTGTCTATGGTCAGGTAAACGGCTATCGTAGTCAAAGTAGTGTTAAAA
>CAJDSM010029547.1:0-16749 GCA_903981925.1 Ostrea lurida
GAATTAAAGGCCACCGCTAGAGATTCCTTCTGTTCACTTAGAAGCTTTTGAATGGATTCTGGCCATAAGACATACAAGAAAACAGGCAGCCAACAAAGAGCACAATTCATGCCCACTGGAATTCCAACAGACTTGGAAGACCTGTCTGCCAAAAACTACAAAATATTGTCAATGGAGAACTCCAGCATGGCTTTATTATCAACTCAAGTACTTGTGTGTAGAATAAGATGGAGTTTAACAAAATAATTTTTTGAATGGCTGATCACTAGATAAGAATGTTTCCTTTTCCATTTTGTTAAAGAAGCAGCTGTCTATAAATGTTACAAAGACTTGTCTTTAATTTGATGCGGATGTCGTGTAAATTGAAAAGTCATATGTTTTGATGTTGTTGATATGTGAAGGTTCTTGGGATTTAAATCTCACTAGAAGTTCTTTAGATTTTTAGAATCCACATTTGATTTACTCCACTTCTGCATATGTAGTTTCACAATACTTCTTTAGTTGCTCCTTGACAGCTGTCAATATTTTCCTGAGGATATAAATCGCCCCAAGAAATCAGACCACAATTGACTTAATGATTTTTTTTTACCGAAGTAAATAAACATAACGACCATAGAATTGGCGAAATTCTTACTTTAAACGTGACTGTTCAAACCCCTGTAAAATCGAATTCTACTAGTATAACAATATGCTTCTTGTTTGTCGAACTGTATCGTTATCCCTCCTTCATCGTAGTTAATTTTTTTCCTTTCCGTGTAAGATATAATTTGTAATGTTTAAGTATTCTTTCTTGGAACTTTCTTGACAATTGTGTTTGTCTAGTTTTTAGTGGGATCATGAACGTTTAGGGAAATACTGACTGGAATTCGCCTGGTCTGAATGAAATAGCAATCGTTAAAGGTATACGCAATGTACATCTCACGAACATTTTTCAATTTCAAACTCTGAAGACGTACAATAACGATGTTGGGAAAACAGAGAGTTCCAGGAAATGCAAAAAACACTCAATTCCTTAAGAATAATTTAATGATGATAAAATATAATTATACAATTGACAGTGTTTTTTGTATTACTTGTATGCATTACATTGTTTTCTTCAAAGAGAAGTAACTCGGGTATAAACGATTGTACATAGCAATTTTTCTCAAAATGCAGGCAAAATGTGTTGAAAACTTCAGAATTTCATTATCTATTGCTGCACTAATCTCAAATATACTGCTTTTGCACTTTTTGTACATTTTTCATTTAAAAAGAAACACACAAATATTTCATCATCTGTTATCTTCTCCAAGACTAAGGTAATATAATTATCTGATTTTTTCCCTCAAAGAATATCTAAGGATACCATTTTATATTAGAAATAGTTTTGAAAATTATATACAGGTAACGAACGTTGCGTGTGACTTAAATCGAAAGAAAACATAAAAAAACGTTTGTCTTTCTACACGCATAATGAAAGTAAAAAGATTACAATCGCTGTTTCAACCATTGTCCAATGATTTCTTCTCACGTGCAGTTATACAAAGCGGGACAACTCATACAGACAACTACAAGACATGGCTATAGCTAATCTGTCTACTTTAACATGGATAGAGAAAATCACGATCTTAGTAGATGACGATATCTTCTTCTTTACATACAATTTTCATATATGATAATAAATGCAAAACACAAAAGTAAACACGACTTTAGAACAACACTTATGCATTTTCCTTATTTACACCCATTAATGGTTCGACAGTTGTAGGAAGATTCATAGTCTTGTCCCCATATTGAAATATTACATAAATTTTATTACAAATTGTAACGTAAGAGATTGTAGTAAAGAATGTTCTTATATGTCAGATATTATAATATCTGGAAACAATTTCTTCTATACTGTATCGACATTAGTGAGTGTGTAAAATATGCAGACCAAATTCTCGCAATAAACCTCAATGCATATACGCTGAATAAACCATGAGAATCAAACTGACTCACCATTCAGAGATGTAGTGAGACATACACAGAAAGAACAACCCTAACTCTCTATAAAGTACTATTCATGCACAATTCAATAGCTTATCGTTAGTGTTTAAATTGTGTTGAAAATGGTGACATAAAGTCACAACATTTAGAGGTATAAAATTTTGTAATAAAAAGAGATCTAACAAGATAAAAGGTTGGTTAGAACTTTATAAAAGGCCACATTCAAACTTTTTTTTAATCAAGAGACACAAATTTCATAAATATAAACACATTCCACAATTCGTAAAAAAGGACGAATATTGATAATATGCATCTTAATTATAATTATACACGTTTAGACCAAAAAGAGACCTATGGGCCATATCGCTCACTTGAGCACTTTGCTTTATAGAGAAAAGCAGAAGTTTGGGATTTATGTACAATGTTCTACTATTCGAAAATAACCTCTGTCATCTTCCAATAGCCATAAACGAACATTCAACAATAAGAAAATAAGACAGTGAACCATGTATAATACATGCGGATTGGGGTCAGGCATAGCCTCTGGGGCTCTTTTATTAATGTTCTCTTAAATTGTCTTGATACAATGAACAATAAAATATATGGTTGGAGGGTGTCAATCTCAATATTTTTTAATTGATACATAATTTTTAAATGGGCATGCTCCGTCATGACCTCAATGACCATTCACAAAGGTGTCAATGAACTTGTCTCAACACAATGATCAAGAAAATACATGGTTTGAGGGTGGGTATCTCAATATTTTTCAAGCTATTGAATAATTTTTAAAAGGGAAGAAACAGTCATGACCCTAGGGGTCCTCCACACACGTATCATGGAACTTGTCTCAACGTAAGCAACAAGTAAAGATATGGTTTGAGGGTGGGAATCTCAATAGTTTTCATTTTTTTTTTAAAAAGGTGGGCAGTCATGACTCCAAGGGTACTCCACATAGGCGCATACATTTGTGTCAATAAATATGTTTCAACACAAGGATTTAGAAAATATATATCTCAATAGTTTACAAGATATTTCACCGTTCTATGTAAGAACAGCTACGAACCTAAACTTCATATCCATATTTTGGCTCCCATATAAATTGGCGAAGTGAACAATGTGTTAAACGTAATGATATATACATTAAAGTCGAGTGTAGGGCAACACGGGCCTCCGAAAAAAGAGACCACCTACCCCCCCCCCTTCCGTGGATGGAGGGTTGTTCCCATTTAATTTGACAAACTGAACACTGACTTTTCTTCTGGATATTTTTGATATTATTTTCTTATATAAACCTTTGTTAAACTTTGGTCCCCTATGGAGGCCATATCTTGCCCCCGGGAGCCACTATTTGACAAAATTGAATATACACTATATACAATAATACTCCCATGTTGATTGGACAATTATTGTTCTTGAGAAGGATATTTTTACGAGTAGCTCCCTATATAAACTTATGTTAAATATTGGTTCTCTATTGTGGCCCCATCCTGACACTGGAAACTTGAATCTTCACTATACAATGATGCTTTCATGTTTATATGACAACCTCTGTACTTGCATTTCTTGAGAATAGTTTTAAAAGATAGTTCCAATACCCATGTAAACCTAGATTAAACTTTGGTACCATATTGTGGCTCCACCCCACACCAAGGGACCTGATCTGAACAAGCTTCAACCTTCTTCATATACCAGGAAGTTTCCAGGCAAATATCCACTCTTTTGGTTTAATGGTTCTTGAGAAGATTTTTGAAGATATTTCCATTATATTTTTATGTAAAAATTTGATCCCCTATTGTAGCCCAATAGTACCCCTAGAGTCATGACTTGAACAATCTTGAATCCCTTAATAATATATCAGGAAGCTATCATATAAATGCAAGCTTTTCTGGCCTAGTGGATCTTCTTCAGAAGATTTTTAATTGACACCACATTTTTGTCCTTTCGTGATTATCTCCACTGGTCTTTCATTGGAATAAAATTGAATCTCCTTTACCCAAGGACGATATGTACTAAGGTTAGTTGAATTTCGCCCATTGGTTCTGGAGAAGAAGTCAAAAACGCGAAAAGTTAACAGACAGACGGACGGACAGACAGACGACGGACAAATGGCGATAAGAAATTCGGTTCAGAAGAGCTAAAATGGCGGATGTTTTTTCGTTATTAGCTTATTTACAGATAATGGTCAATCCCTTCATCTATCAAGCTTTAATTATCTCTCATCTTTTAATTATCATAATTATCCTTTATCTTCAGACTTTTCAATTAGCAATATTTAAAAAAAAAATAAACTGGGTTGATTTCTCACGAATAATAATTTTTGGTCAGCAAAAAAGGAGGGTCCGGATTCTCTGCACCACACCTTTGGATCCCTTGGAATAAATGTTAAAAGAAATTAAGCAGAAAACACATACATATAGATCTAATGAACGTAAACAATAGCATAATGAAAAATACACGTGTGTTAATCAACAGGCAGCACAAGGAGATAGAAAAAGATATAAACATTGTAAGAGGCAGAGAATTAAAAACTTTAAAAAGTCAGAATTAGAATTTTTTCAGACTACTGAACACAAAATATCATTCAGATCATTTCACTCACATCAGTGAATGTTTGATATCTTCAAAAAATACAAAAAGTTAACGAAAACGTGCTTGTCAACTTGTGAAATTTTTCTTATTCACAATCAATTACGGACTTGCAATCAGGTGAAAATTAAAAAAAAAAAACAAATAGCAAATTTGGTTTGAAGTTTCCGATTCCTTCTTTTTCAGTTCAATTGTTAAACCATGAACAGTCAATACGATAATGGTACACGTATTTCAAAATAAAACACTTGTGGTAATTTTACATTAGTCAATATATCATATAGACATAGATAGACGCATGTTCCTCAGTGTTGTTCAAGAGCAAGTTTCGTGTCATGTTTAGGCGACTTTTTCGTCTTGGGATCCCATTCCTGACTAATGCATGACTGAAGGAAGGACTAGGACAAGGAAGCTCGTAGAATACAAAATCGTTGCCCGTGATACACCTGAACTTCTGGTGCTGTTTGTAAAAGACAATAGATTAAATGCACCAATATTTGTCCTCCTGCAGCAGGCACGCTCTCGAGGCTGTCTGAGGACTAAAACATATCTTAAAATAATCTTAGGATGTATCTTAGTTCTAAACGAGGTCATCAAATATGTCCTAACACAAGAAATATGCTAAGGTTTCTCCCAAAAATAAGACATCACTAGACCCGTCCTAAGATTTCCATGGGAACAATTTCAATCAAATTTGGTACAAATCATCCTTGGGCGAAGTAGATTCAAGTTTCTTCAAACGAACGGCCTTTCTCTCTTCAAAGGGGAGATTATCACGAAAAGGCAAATACCGTATTTAAAAAAAATTACATGAATGTTTCCGGAATCATAAAATCTTGTTTGAAGTGGGTGGGGCTGCAATAACGATATAAATTGGCGAAGTAAACAATGTGTTAAACGTAATCATATTCCCAAAAAACATATGCACAAAATCGAGTGTAGGGCGATTCGGATCTCCAACAAAAACTTTGTATTCGTCAACTTTCCTTTTCTATGTAGTAATGCACCACTATCACCTGCTTATGGTGTGTATGTCTCCAAGTTTATTCGATACGCAAGATCATGTCATGCGCATGAGGATTTTTTAAAGCGAGGCCAACTACTAAAAAAGTTGACGTTGCAGGGTGATAACGAATCTAGTTTAAAGTAACCATTTCACAATTTCTAAGGTCGCCATAATGACCTTGTTTGCGATTGCAAATTATCACCAAGTCATATGTTGACTGATTTGTTTCATACTCGTTGTTAGTCATTTTGGTACTAGATTTGACGACGATTAATCCAATTTACTTTGTTTCAACTAAGGGCTCACGGCGGGTGTGATCGGTCGGCAGCTGAGGATGTTTACTTCTCTATTACACTTGTTCCTGCCTTCGCTTTTGTCGGTTGACCGTTTTGACCTACACTCGACTTTGTATGTATGTTTTTAGGATTATGACTGCGTTTAACACATTGTTAACTCCGCCAATTTATATTTAGGCCTATGTTCGGCGCTCATGGTCTTTGAGCAGGAAGGGATCTTTAAGTGCCATACCTGCTGTGTTACCACAGATCGGTATCTGCGGTATCATCTTAAGGACGGCCCCATTTAGTGGCCTCTTACGACAAGCAAGGTGTGGTGAGGACCTAATCTAATCCGGTTGGGGGTGTAATATAATTATTCTAAATTCAGTCATAACTTTTGTGTCTGTTATTTTTTCCAGTAGCACGTTTAAATACCTTTGTTCATCATCTTTCCAGTCATATTTTCCGTTTCCATTCCTTTCTAGTAACATACCTGCAATGAAGCATAAAAGCAGTGTTTTGACAGATTTTGTTGTTGAAGATTTCAAGCACAGTTTGTTATGCCTAGCCTCATGTTGGCTTGCTTGTAGACTCATATGAGGGAGTCGTATTAATCATCTAATGCGTAACAAAGTGCATTGTATATCAACGAAGAAATTTGATAGGCAAATACATGTACATACAAATTTAGCACTAAGCGAAATTGTAATGAACCGATTCATGATTTCATAATTGTCCAAAAGACACTCTAAACAGAACAATCAAAGGAGCGTGGAATCTCAATCGACGACGCGGTTTAAATATATCCGGTGTTACGATTAATCTTTATGCAAATCATAATAATGATAAAAGCATACAACCTTTAAGTTTTAAATTGGAGATATGTTGTAATGAAAAACCAAACAGTAATTAATGTTCAATTTGCTGTAGCAATTCTCATGTCTTCGAATTTGGAATATACATTTTAATATGTATCGAGTTAGTTACAACTTAAAAACGACAGAAAAGAAACATACTTATATCATTTGACCAATACGGCTTCTTAGGGCAGTTAGGTTTTCCTGTACATTTGGATGCTTCGGAGAAAGTGACTGCACTATGGTTTGCGTTGATGATCAGATAGTACCCCTAAACAAATATAAACAAATATTCAAGTAATAATTTTTGATGCCTTCAAATAATGCAAAATCATACGAACAACGATAACATGCAGTGGAAACCAAAGCCATTTGAAAAGCAAATTAAATGCTCAATTCTGAACAATCAGCGGTGTCGTATCATTGTAGAGTCAAATGACTATCTGCAGTAAATTTATACGACATATATTAGATATGAGAGATATTTGAACCCCCATATTGTAACGGAAATGCTGTGGGGAGAACAAATCATATATCTTATATGTGGATTTGTACTTTTGCGAGACACTGACAGTAACTTTTCTTTGTTGTCGTATATTAAACCCCCAAAATGATTCCCAATGGATTCAATTAGTACAATGTTTTTACGTATTATCGTATTTTGATTGTAGCTTGTGAGAAAGTTCAATGAGATGAAGACTTGAATCGTAACTCCTAAACGAGTTTGAATATGAAGGTTGTAAGGGTGATGAACTTTCCAAAATTGCGGAGAGTGAGAAAGATGTTATACGTTACAGAGTCTTTCTTCTTTTTGTTGTCTGTATTTATTTAAAACATACAATATCATCAAATATATTCTTTATTTTGTTATTTTGCTAAATGTTTATCTGCTTCCTAAATCAAAATTGTATCTATAATTTAAATCCTTTAAACTCATATGATAAAGTTAATTAATTAATTAATTAATCAATTAATTAATTAATTAGTTACCTCTTGTATGTATTTAGGTGTTCCACAGAAATCAAATAGCTTGTCTCTCGTCCAATCAGGAACACTACGGTGAAGTTTGTATCCGTTGTAGCATTGTATCATGCTACCACTTGGTTGAATGGCAACTATCTCTCCTCTTGTCTGTTAGAAAAACCCGAGATAATTTTATTTTAAGTGATTAGCGATTATCTATAAAAATAGATAATCAAAATTGGATAAATATATATAATAGAATTACCTTAACTTGTGTTTCTAGTTTGATTTCGCATCTCGCACAAAACGAACCCCCATTCTTTTCCATGCAAAACTGCGAACATGCAAGTTTCGCTGGAAAAATGCATTCCATTAGTGTATCTTTCTTGCAATTATCTACAGGATGAATGGCGACTATCTCTCCTCTGTTCTGTTTTAGCCAACAGAAAAATATGATCGTTAACACAACGTATCTTGTCCCTTACATCAGTGCAAATTATAGAGCAACTGTTTGAAAATCTTATAGAATAGAGAGCTTTTAAATTTTAAATAGTTGTATAGAAAACAAGTATCTCATTAACTGCAGTACATGTATTTGAAGCTGCTTCCCTTGAAATGCGACATTTTGCTAATTACATGTGCATTCTGCACAATATATACATGTAATATGAAAGACAACATTTATTCGGTATGTTTTACAACTTAAACGTCACAAGCTCTAAACCATCAACTGAAAATAAACTTGTCTAATTTCGAATCTAACTTTTTAAAAATTTGAAATATTTTTCATAAAAAAATAAACTTTTTCAATAAATTCTTGATTTACTGAATTTTTTATAAACCAGTGACTTCTTAAACATATATGCACCATAAATCTTTAGATATAAACACTCAGAATTTTGGAGGACAGAATGCCTTACCAATGCCCATATAGCTGAGGCTAGCACTGTAAGATAAAATAGACACAGTGAGAAATACACTAAATCAAAGAAGTGGGCCAGACTAAAACACAGGGTAAAAGAATATTTTTGAAATTGTGAAATGTGTAAATGTTAACATTTAATGGATTATTTCTGCAGTTGGACATATTTTACGGGATGTTACAGAGTAAAAAAATTAAGATGTTATCTGAATTAATGCATCGTTATATTGCATTCACAGAAATTGGAATATAGAATACAAATGACTACTTTTACAGATCAACTCGTAAAAAATTAGAAAAAAACCCGTTATTCAAGTATTTTCAAGTTATATTAACATAATGATTGACAACAACAGCTGACTGTGTTTTAGAGTTACATATGAAATTCGTTAAATACGCTTTTGATTAAATGTCTTACTCTCTGTCAAAAACATTTAATAATAGTATATATGGTCCTTGATTTCTACTTGGATCTTTATGACGAGTTGACATTTTTGACGAAGCTTAACAAAAAATACAAAATATAGCAAGTTTTGTGATGTCAAATCACAAGTGGGATTTGTTAAAGGGAAATAGTATTTATATTTGATGTTTTTATGCTCCAAGGCATCGTATTTTGAACTCCTACTGCCTTCTAGTGTCATGGAACGAAGGGAGGAAGTAGTTTCAGCTACCAACATCAAATCTTGCCTTTGTGAACGATTGATCATTTCTACAAATTACGCACAATTTCCTAATAAAAATTAAGAGAATTGAATTAAGGAAAATCTCACATGAAAATAATCTTTTAATGGACTACACCCACTGCTGACTTACTTCATTTTGATCGGACAGTCACCGGTGTTATACCTCTAATTTGACGGAAAGGTATGATTATATGCAATCGAAGATTGCATCGTGACTTACAATGTTACATGTATGTATGCATACACAAGGGAATCTACAATAAGTATGCTAGCGGAAAAAAAGAAACTGTGTATTGTAAATTTAGTACATGTATATTTTTTTCTATATTTATTGTATATATTTAGAATATCTTAATAATCGATAAAGGTGATGTTTTGAACAATATCGAATAGTAACCGACTAGGATGCACGGACTTGTTCATGGTTAGTTAATACGTTGTTTATTGAAGTGTTCATTTATTGACCAAAACTGTTTGGGTTAAGAAGTGTAAAAGGTTTGTTTGGACACTATTCATTAAGGAAAGCACTTTAGTTTTGACAAAGTTTACCCTTCTGTCATGTCACGACTAAGCCAAAACTAACGTAATTGAGCTGTTGGGATGCTTCAAGCTAGAATGGCACATAACATCGTAACAAGAAAATTTGGAGTTCATTGTAACACCATACAGGTATTATGGAGACGATTCCAACAATTTGGTAGCACTCGGGATCGACCACGTTTGGGGCGTCCTCCTCTGACATCGCGTTGACAGGATATCCATGTTAGACTTTTGCACCTGATAAATCGTAACTCGTAGCATCCCTGGACTTTTAGCAATCAGCTCAAGAACTGCGCGTAATCGTCTGTGCGAACACAACATTAGACCAAAACGTCCAGCGGTGCGCCCAATACTACTTCAACGTCATCGAATCGTTAGGCTAGCGTGGTGCAGACGACATCTGTGATTCAGAATACAGGACTTGGAAAATATCCTGTTCATTGATGAATCCAGATTTCGTTTGGATAGCAGTGACGGCCGTTGTAGATTATATCGTTGCATTTGGGAGCAGTGCCAGACGTTTGTGTGGTGCAACGTCGACAATTCGGTAGAGGTAATGTTATGGTATGGGGTGGGATGGAACAACAGCATGCGGAAGGACCCCTCTATAATTTGTCAATGGAAATAGCACCGACCTACGCTATATCGAGACAAAATTATTCAGCACTATGCAAAATCACATCACTCTGCAGCAAGACACCGTAAAGCCACATGTTGAGCGTATATTCAGGGTCTTATTTGTTCAACAGAATGTCTTGCCTTGGCCAGCTATTTCCCCGATTTATCGCCGATTGAGCATGTCTGAGATGAAATGGAACGACGCATATGTTGTTTATCAAATCAGCTAGTGACAGTGGGATTTAACCAAAATCTGGAAAAATATCCCTCAAGCATTTCTTAACAATTTAGTGGCATTAATGAGGCGCCGTTGTCAAGCATGCGTGAACGCAGTTGGTGGTCACACGCATTATTAACTTTGCTAATTCAAGTTTGAATACCTGTGTCTTTCGAGTGTGCTGAAATAGACGTTATTATACAGTTAACGTACATATCACTGAGGCAGTTAGCAAGATTCCAGTTCCCTGAAGCCAGGACTATTTCCCGAGGCGTTAGTGATAAAACGTTAAGGGTTTTGTTATATCGATATAAATTGAAAACAGATAACAAATTTTCGGAAGAAGCCCAGTTCATTTTTAAAATTCGTTGGCTGTCGCTCGATTTGTAAATGTTAGTTTTCAAAAGCAGGGATTAGCTCATATGACTAACGCACGTCAAAGCGGGGATTAGTCCTGTAACGACAATTTTCAGGGAATTAGCCACATATAACCACCTTATTTCATATAGTGAAACATCAGTAAAGGTATAATAATCAATTTTAACATTAATGGATTATGAATTGTTGTAACAAATACATTTCTTACAGTATTACAAAAAGTAAATTTGTTCATCGTTATTTTTACTATTTTTTCATATATTTGATAACACAGTTTCTTTTTTCCACTAGTATATATAAGAAAAAAATCCCTGAAGACATTACTTTCTTCAAATCTAATTGGCTACATGTAGTCAGTAAGAGTTGTTTAAAGTTCTTCAAAACCAGCTTTATAGGTTAAGATTGAGTATGCATTAACAATTTGTAAAATATATTAATGAAATACATTCCGAAACGAATTT
The DNA here is from genome assembly GCA_903981925.1 of Ostrea lurida. Classification (NCBI taxonomy): domain Eukaryota; kingdom Metazoa; phylum Mollusca; class Bivalvia; order Ostreida; family Ostreidae; genus Ostrea; species Ostrea lurida. The sequence goes on from CAJDSM010029547.1 coordinate 11,481, forward strand.
CAATACATTTAAAGTTAACTTACAATACACAAGATTTAAGATAATGACAATGCGGTGATTCAATATTCACGACACAATCAAATCATTGTTGCACATTTTAACCTTACTTTAAACCATTTAAATCAGAATTGATATCCAATCGATATTCATTTTAAAACACAATGACTGTAACAGTGATTGAATTTTCAGATTGTGGTATAAATACAATTTGGTCAAAATAAATCTTTATAGTCGAACATCTTCCTATCAACATTATTTGGAATTGTTTTTCTTCAGAATTTAGAACGATATGAACCTCTGGTAAGTACATACCATATAATGACAATCTAACATAAATCTGCTTCATATTTGGATATTTTACTTAATATTTCGTACTAAATTTGACGACGGGTAATCCCGCTTACTTTTTTCGACTACGGGCTCACTAAAGACAATGTAGTTACAGCGTTTGTTATCTGGGACCAAAGCATATTCCTCAAGTAACCTATGTAATTTTCTATCACTTTTGGTTTGCACAATTTATAACGGCACTTTTACAGATCCAATTCAACTTTTTTGCTAGTGGAGGGTCATGGGGATGCAGTCTGTTTTTTCTGCTTTAAATAAAAATGGTAACCATTTCAAAATGGTTGCATAGAACCCCGTCAAAAAACCAATTTCTCTTTCTAGGATAGTTTGATGACACAGTACACAGTGTCCTTTTCGGCATACTTTTTGTACCGCCATTTTCAAAAGTCTTTGGATTCTGGGGTCAATTGAGGGTCTACAGTTCATTTCTAGCATCAATATTTCTTTCCTTTCAATTGTTAAATTTTGCAAAAAACGACAGTCATGTCAAAGAATGCCTAAGAGTTAACGTTAGTGAGATTTCAAACATATTATGTGTCGAGAGTGAATTAATTAATGATTCTGAGTCAATACCTAGCATCAAATTTCTCTGTTACCAATTCCAACATGGGGAAGTGTCCGGGAACAAACACAGTTAATTAGCATTGTTTTTACCAATTATTGTAAATTCAGATAAAACATTTATTTGCTGTTCATATCCGTAATATCTTCACCATTATCTCAGATAGTGACAAAGACAAAGACTAACATTAAAATTTTTCGTATTTGCATTGCTGCTAAATCTAATGGATCGTACAAATATATGATCTTCCTCCTGTAGTTTAATTAGCTAATTTAAGTAAAAAACATTCAAAAAAAAAAAAACAAAAAACAAAAACAAAAACAAAAAAAAAAAAAACAACAGCATGCAGATTGGACACTTAATGATATTTTTACCGTTCTTGTATGTTAGTGATATATCTCCTCAATGACTCTTGACGTTCAGGTTAGGGTCTTTGATTGTTTTAGATATTTGTGATCTTTTTAAACAAAATAGTTAATTATATGAATACCTTTAAAGTAATGAAAACATTGTATTTGAAAAATTCAAGCTACAAGTTCTTATATGCTACTGTTTGAACAAAGTGAACTCCTTATCCATTTGATTTAAATTGACAGTGTGTACCTAAATGCGTGTTCTAAACGCCATACATTAATTATCAAGACTCGACCACTGTAGCACAATGATAGAGTATTTGTTTCGTAACCAGGATCTCGTTGGTATCATGGCCGCGTCTGACCTAAGACGTAAAAACAAAGGAAGTGATTGCTCTGTCGTCAAGATGATCGACATTGAAATTCATGAACTGGTCTTTCAGATACGACCTGTGTCGAGATAGGATTTTGCACATTAAAGAACACTCACTCTTACGGCCATAAGCGTTAAGGTTTGGCACTTCTACCGAGACTGTGGTGTCTCTTATTGGCAGACTTATTTTTATATTCATACGAAGCAGAATTGTTCAGAAACTGTTACGGGATAAAAAAAATTACCGTGTCCTTCAACCTTACTTATAGGTATATAGACGATGTCTTATCAATTAACAATCATAATTTTCACAATTATGTCCATTTGATATATCCTGACGAACTTGAAATAAAGGACACCACAGAATCTGAACAGATGGCGTTCATATTTGGATATTTTACTTAATATTGAGCTCTAATGGCAGATCGACAATTACATTATATGATAAACGTGATGACTTTGACTTTGCAATTGTGAATTTCCTTTTTTATGTAGTAATGTACCACTATCACCTGCTTATCGTGTGTAGTCTCTCAGTTGATTCGATACGCAAGGGCATGTCATGCGTATGATGATTTTTTAAAGCGAGGCAACTACTAACCAAAAAGTTGATGTTGCAGGGTTATAATGAATCTCGTTTAAAGTCATCATTTCGCAAATTCTACGGTCGCTATAATGACATTGTTTGCGATTACAAATTATCACTAAATCATATGTTGACTGATTTGTTTCATACCCTTTGTTAGATTGTCATTTGCATACTAGATTTGACGACGGGTAACCCCGTTTTCTTTGTTTCGACTACAGACTCAAGGCGGTGTGACCGGTCAGCAGAGGATGCTTACTCCTCCATGACACCTGATCCTGCCTTCGCTTTTGTCGAAGGTCCGTGTTGCCCTACACTCGAATTTGTATGTGTTTTTTGGACTATGATTTACGTTTGATACTTTGTTACTTCGCCATTTTACGTAATCCACATGAGTGGAAATTCTTGACGAATCGCTTACTCGCGACAATTATTAACATGATGGAAGTCATAGTGACCATTTTAATACCATTTACCAAAATTGATTAGTAACACAACTTCACTTTCTGTGGGCCCAAACATTCTTTTTCCAGTGATTAATGACCATAGACCTGGATGTGGAAAGGGTTGGACTATGTCAGGCTTAAGATGTACGCACGAAAAAGCGAAAATAACGAACAAAAAAGACTGAACAGTTATGAATATCAAATTCCTATAAAAATACAAAATTGAAAAATTCCAAACATGGACCTCTGAATATACCATCTATATGAACAGGTGCCTAGATTGAATAAACATCTCTTGTTGACCAAACCGCCATGAACCCTCGATCTAGATTCCTGAATTACCACGCACATTATTGGAGAAATAATGCAATTGATACAAAATGAAAGACTAGTGTGTTTGTTTTAAAGGCAGAATTTAAAAAAAAAATTCAAGAATTAATCATTTCTATGAGAGTGCATAGAGCTAGGATCAAACTTACCGAAAAATGCATTGATTTCCAATGTTCAGGATAAATAAATAAAAAATAGTATCTGAAATATGCAGTAATGGGTACATTTCACTAGAATCTTTGGTTTACATCCAGACAAAGGCTAAAATTAAGAATTTTTTTTTCTTGAGCAGTTACACCAACAATTGCTCGCAAAACCGGTTTGACACAATCCACACCCTATCACTACCCATATAAATATCATCCAATTAAATAACACCACGTTGTATATTACAAGTCAGTAAATCTAACCATAAGTTAAACAACTAAATGGGTTTAAATTAAATGAGGTATGATAAACTAATGACCTTTCAATACATAACATTAACATTGAACATTGGCATTTTAGTGCTTTCTATGCATGTAATTCTTCTGTTTGACTTCGCATGAGTTTTGTTGATCCCCCACCCAAACCCACACTCACCCCACCCCCACCCCAACACACACATTTTGCCACTGTAGCTCAATGATAGAGTATTTGTTTTATAACCATGATGTCGTGAGTTCGAATATCTTTGGTATCATGGCCTTGTCAGACCTAAGATGTAAAAACAAAGGAAATGATTGCTCTGTCGTCAAGATGGTCGACATTGAAATTTATGAACTGGTCTTTCAGATGTGACCTGTGTCGAGATAGGATTTGGCACATTAAAGAACACTCACTATCACTGCTACTGAGACTGTGAGGTCTCATATTCCACATGAGTGGAAATTCTTGACGAATCGTTTAATCACGACAATAATTAACATGATGGAAGTCATAGTGACCATTTTGATACCATTTACCGAATTGGTTAGTAACACAACTTCACTTTCTGTGGGCCCAAACATTCTTTTCCCAGTGATTAAAGACCATAGACTTGGATGTGGAAAGGATTGGACTATGTCAGGCTTAAGATGTATGCATGAGAAAGCGAAAATAACGAACAAAAAAATATACGAACAGTTATGAATATCAAATTCCTATATCAATCATATATAACATCATAAATCTAACGAAAATCAGAGCTTTTACAATGGAAGTGATTCGATATTTCTTGTAAACCTTATTGGGAGGAGGATATGTCATTATGTTTACAGGCACCTGTGTAAAAACTTTTTGCAATTTCAATCACACTCCCCTCGCTGAGCCTCAGTTGTTCAACCATTCGATCCGCCACATAACCGGAAATAGATTAACATTCATAATATTGAAAGTATAAACACGAAATGAGATCATTATTTATTGGCGAGCCGTTGTATAAAAGCAAGTTATCTCTATCAAAAGCAGTTTTCCTTGCATAAAATACAATAAACAACGGAGATATATTTGTTCTGTCTGCAAATATCTATTGGACAGTTCGTCAGATAGAGTTCGAAGTTTTTCCAGAGAAATAAAAAAAAAAATCCGGAGATCTCCGGCAATCCTGCGTTTTTCACCAACTTATTTTCTTGGTAGTTAAAAAGGGAAAATCTCTCTCCAAGAGAAGCAAGCATGGCTATTTCTCAGTATCATTTACAGGACGTTGAGGGTAGGGAGTGTGCATTTTTGCATATGACGTGCACAGTTTTGAAGAGCTATTTATATAAACTGGGTACATGTATCGGTTTTAACAAATCAATTCTGCCAAACGTATTAAACAAAACAAACTGAATGAATATAACATTGTCTTACCTGTAGTAAAGATCCAGAAAATGATCATAACGCCGATGGTCCAAATTCAAAATGGTGAGGCAAAACTAAAGGCCAGGTTCTAAAACGAGAAAGACAGTTTCGAATATAGGCCCGGTCAAGTTTCTTAAAAATTAAAAATACTCCATGTTTGAAGCAATATTATTGAAATAATATTAGGATACATTCTGGGTGTATCTGAGTGCTTAATAAAAAAGTTGATATGAAACACATACACATGTAGATGTCAACACGATCCCTATCATGAAGATGGGTGTAAATACGTAATACATGGAAAAACCAGAATATGGTTAAGTATGATAGTAACATGCTAATACATGTGAATACAGGAATTCAGAATCTTTTGAGGAGTTATTTACTCAATCAGAGGCTACTTTTACATCAGATTTATACATATACAGCATTTAAACAAATAGGCAGTGAAGTAGGATATTTTCTACA
>CAJDSM010029547.1:16774-30629 GCA_903981925.1 Ostrea lurida
CTTACATTTCTAAGAATGGCTTTGTCATTTCATCTCTCTTTCCCTAATCTACCTTCTATACATAAGCCATTTTCCATAATTTTGCATACACAAAAAGCAGTTTCCACCATCTTCTGATTAATGGGTAGGTACTGTTAACAAGCAATTTCCTTTGAAGACTCTTGACGACATTGCATAGATATTTATACTGCCACTTGCCACTTCGATAGAAATACATTTTTTTTTCAAATCCATAAAATTTGAGATAGTTTCATCAATATCATCCACAAAAAAATTATTAAATGTGTAATACAACCCTTTATCTCAATACAGGTATTTCATTAGTGTCTCAGCATCTGTCAACACAGGTCAAGGAGGGAAGTATAGTACAACGAAAATCCAGAATCGGGTTAAGTATGATAGTGACTTGCAAATACATGTGAATAAGGTTAGTGGCCAAAATAATGTTATTTTAGAGTACTTCATATGACCTCATTTCTCTATACATTGCTTACATAAACATGTAGTTTTTTATGCTCTGTATGTAATTAACAGGTTGTAGTAATTGATAAATATTGAATACAGTAAACCACATTCTAAGCACCATTATTCATATTTATATTTGTGGAATAGAAAAAAACACTTGCAGATTAAAGAAATAAGTCATTTAACAGACTTTTTAATTTACTCAAAAACACAATTACAACCAGATTTACATTAATGGGTAGGTGCTGTTGACAAGCAACACCCATTTCACCATTAACTGCATTTGCATGAATCTTTGTTTTCACTTTTAGAGGGTATACAAAACAATGTAAAAAAGAGAAAAGGACTTTAGAATCTTTGGAGGAGTTATTAAAAAACCAGAGGCTACATGTGCTTCAAGTTATACATGTATAGCATGCAAAAAGGTAGTAGTGAAAGTAGGACATTTTTCTTGATTTAAGCAGTTTTTTATTCTTTCATCTCTCTTTCTCTAATTTATCATCTATACACGTTCTTAGAAGAGCATGTAGTATCACATACACGGTCAATAAACATTTATCTTGTAGTATATTTGTTAGGCACTGAACTCTTAATAAAAACACCCTAATACTTTAAAATGAAAACATTAGACACAAAAATATATAGCTTTCAACGAATGTCATTGAGAGCACATTTTGGGCATTGAGCATGATAGTTAATGTAGCTATTTCAAACAAAAATAAGAATCTTTCAAAAATGAATGTTGATGGCCATGCTAATAGGTATATTTATTAATAAGGGTAGCAGGGTAGATTTTTGAAACATAGATCCCGTCTATTTAACTAAAAAAAACTGTACATATTCTGCATTTGAAATGATTATGTGTAAAGTTATTTTTGATACCAAGTGCTGAATGGAAAAAAGTTGATATGCAACATATAGGTGTCAATATATTCCTGGCATATTGATGGGTGTCATTAAGAAACTAAAAGGACCAGTTGCCAAAAGAAATTTGGGTGAAAGATGATAGTCTAAGTGAGAATGTACAATGTCCAGAAAAAGATATTGTAGCTTTAGAAGTACATTTTAAAATCACAGACACAGTTTGTAATTTTGCACAATATTCTGAATGTCTTTTGTATGGTAATCTGTGTTAAAAAGTAATATCTTTCATTAATCTACAATATGCTGATTTTTAAACATGCCCGTACACTCATGTTTGAAAACAATAGAAAAAAGCACCCCCACCCCCCAATACAACCAAAAAAAAAAAAAAAAAACAACCAACAAACTGACAATTGTTTTTAAAAGGCAGAGGATTTTTTCTCAAATCCCTGAAATTTAGTCATTTCCATCACTATGAATCAAGGGCAATGTTATAAATGTGTAATATATCCCTTTATTTCAATACAGGTATTTCAATAGTGTTTCAAAATCTGTCAACACAATCAATTTATGTTTTAGTACAATGAACAAAGATTCTGGTTAAGCATGATAGTGACTTGCAAGTACAAGTGGATAAGTTTAGGTGGCTAACATAATGTTTTTCTGTACTTCATATATCCTCATTTCTCTTTTATATATGTTTCAAGTACATGTAGTTTTCCATGCTGTATATGCAATTAACAGGTTGTACTAATTGACAGAAATTAAATACAGTATACACATTCTGAGCACCATTATTCACATTTACAGTTTTGAAATAGGAAAACACTTGCAGATAGAGAAAGTCATTCAACAGACATTTTTCCAAAAAAAAAAAAACCAACAAAAAAAACCCTCCATAATAATAAAACACAGTTACAACCAGATTCTCACTAATGGGTAGGTACTGTTGACAAGTAACACCTATTCAACCTTTAACTTCATTGCATGTATCTTTTGTTTTCACTATTAGGAGGGTATAGAAAACAATGTAAAAGGAAAACAGGAATTCAGAATCTTTGGAGGAGATATTTTCTAAGTTAGAGTTATATGTGTTTAGGTACATGTATATACATGTACTGCATGTTAACAGGTAGAAGTGAAATAGGACATTTTCTTGATTTAAGCAGTGGTTTGTCCTTTCATCTCTCTTTCTCTAACCTATCTTCTATACACGTTCTTAGTAAATACATGTAGCATCACATATATGGTCAATTTTATCATTAATACATTTTATCTGTAGTATATTTGTTAGGCACCGGACTCTTGCTGACACACCCTCAATATTTTTTGAATGAAAAACATAGATACAAAAATGTATAGTTTTAAAAGAATGTCATCGAGAACACATTTTGGGTATTGAGCATGATAGGTTAATGTAGCTATTCTCAACAAAACTAAGATCTTTAAAAAATGAATGTTAATGGTCATGTTCAATAGGTATATTTATTATAATAGGTAGCAGGGTATAGTTTTGCAATATATATCCAGTCCATTTAACAAAAATAAACCTTGTATATATTCGTATTTTGAAACGATTATATGTAAAATTATTTTTTATATATCTCCAAATGTAGGCAAGTGCAGAATGGAAAAAAGTAATATGCAACTATATAGGTGTCACTATTATTCTTTGCATATTGAATTGGGTTCATTAAGAAGCTGAAACGATCAGTCGCAGACGAAATTTGGGTTGAAAGATGCAAACCTAAGTGAAAATGTACAATGTCCAGAAAAAGACCTTAGCTGAGAATGAAAACTAACAGTTACAGAAAGAAAGGTACATTTTAAAATCACAGACACAGTTTCTTAATTTTGCACAGTAATCTGAGTGCTTTCGTATGTTAATCTCGTGTTAAAAAGAAATACTTTCATTAATCTACAATATGCTGATTTTGAGACATGCCCTTAACTCTCATTTTGAAAAACAATAGAAAAAAGCAAACCCCCTCCCCCAAAATACCAAGTTAAAAAAAACCCAAAACACTTGTTAATTCCATTTTCAATAATGAAGACGTTTTTCAAATCAATAACATTCAGTCATTTCTCATCACTATGATCAAGGCAATGTTGTAAATGTTGTAGTACATCCCTTTGTCTCAATACAAGTATTTCATTAGTGTTTCAAAATCTGTCAACACAGTCCAAGGTGGTGAGTTATGTTTTAGTACAAAAAAAAACCAGATTCTGGTTAAGAATGATATTGACTTGCAAGTACAAGGTGAATAATTTAGTGGCTAAAATAATGTTGTTCTTGGGTACTTCATATGCCCTCATTTTTCCTTAATATAGGTTTAAGGTAGATGTAGTTTCACATGCTGTATATGTAATTAAGGTTGTACTAATTGACAGAGATTAAATACAGCATACCACATTCTGAGCACCATTATTCACAAATAGGAAAACACTTGCAGATAGAGGAAATGTCAATTCAACAGACTTTTTGATTTCCATAAAAATAACAAAGTTACAATGTACAACCAGATTCTCATTAATAGGTAAGTATGTTGACAAGCAACCCCTATCCAACCTTTAACTTCATTGCTTGGATCTTTTGATTCACTATTAGGAGGTATAGAAAACAATGTAAAAGGAAAACAGGAATTCAGAATATTTGGAGGAGTTATTTACTAAGTTAGAGGTTACATGTGCTTAAGGTATATACATGTAAATCATGTAGATGTAGGATATTTTCCTGATTTAGGCAGTGGTTTTGTCCTTTCATCTCTCTTTCTCTAATTTATCTTCTATACCCGTTTTTAGTAGATCATGTGGCATCATATGGTCAATTTACCATAAATACATTTTATCTGTAGTATATTTCTTAGGCACTGGACTCTTGCTACAACACCCTCTATTATCTAGAATGTAAAATTAGACACAAAAATGTATAGGTTTTAAAGAATGTCCATTGAGAACACATTTTGGGCTTTGAGGCATGATAGGTTATTGTAGCTATTCTCAACAAAACTAAGATCTTTCAAAAATGAGTGTTAATTGTCATGCCAATAGGTATTTTATATAATAGGTAGCAGGGTAGATTTTTGCAAATGGAAAAGAAAGGTACATTTTACAATCACAACACAGTTCTTAATTTTGCACCAGTATCTTAATGTCTTCGTATGTTAAATCTGTTGTTAAAAATAAATGTCTTCATTAATCTACAATATGCTGATTTTGAGACATGCCTTACTCTCATGTTTGAAAACAATAGAAAAAGCACCCCCCCCCCCAAAAAAAATACAACCTGAAAAAAGAAAATACTCCAATTTCAAATTTCAATAAAGAGGATTTGTTTTTTCAAATCCATAAAATTCAGTCACAACCAGATTCTCATTAATGGGTAGGTACGGTTGACATGCAACACCTATTCAACCTTTAACTTCATTGCATGGATCTTTTGTTTTCTCTATTAGGAGGGTTATAGAAAACAATGTAAAAGGAAAACAGGAATTCAGAATCTTTGGAGGAGTTATTTTCTGAGTTAAAGGTTACATGTGCTTAATATATTATACATGTACAACGTGTTGAAGGTAGTCAGTGAAAATAGGACATTCTTCTTGATTTAAGGAGTTGTTTTGTCATTTCACCTCTCTTTCGCTAATCTATGTTCTATATATGTCATTAAAATGTTTTCATACACATAAAGTAGTTACCAAATACCAACATTTTCGCATTAATGTGTTGGTAGGGTTAAGAAACCTTATCCCTTTGAACTTTATTCTACATTATTTATCTGCCACTTTCCCTTCGATAGAAAGACAATTATTTTCAAATCTATGAAATTCAGACAGTCTCATCAATGACACCCAGGCAAATGTATTAACTGTATAATACAACCCTTTATTCTCAATGTACGTATTTCAGTAGTGCTATAGTGAAAATGATATCTAGAACTAAAGATATATTGAGCTCGGGTATTAGATGGCAATTTCATTTCAAGGCTTTTTTTTATACCCTCAGTTGATATGTGAATAATTTCTTGTTTTTTAGGAAGAACATATATACAACAACTATTACTCACCATTGATTCAGAAAGGACAAAGGATTATGGAAAAAAAAATAAAATTCATTCAAAAAGAGAGGACTTGCAGCAATGCAATTCAACAAACATTCCGTATTGGCGACAAAAAATGGAAAGATGTTTACTTTCCACGAAGTGAATGAGAGCTCTTGCTACAGTGGATGTTATTCATAGGATTCCTCTTCAACCTTTTCCATAGCTACTCTCCCAGATGGGAAATTTTGATTTTATCACTTTAATCTTGACACTACTGATCATGGTTTGTGATAAATTATTTTCACATAGTTTAACAAAATAATGTATATATTGCAAAAAGAACATTAAGTAAATCTAATCCTATTTCTGATATTTACTGTGATGACAATAGGTTAGAGATGTGAAAGTACCGTATACAGGTGTTTAACTCTACCTGTTTATTCAGCAGTTACTATAAAGAAGGAAGAGGACTATGGCGTATCAACGGTATCTATAATCTAGAACCGATTATGCTACATATGTAGATCCAGAATTCCGGGAAAGTGCCTTTGCAATCAAAAACGTTGTCACTGAGATAAAACTTAAACTTGAATATGCATTAATGTTATCGTATAATATTTCAAGTGTCATCCTTTTATATTGACGAAATTCTATACATAAGCCATTTTTCCATAATTTTGCATACACAAAAAGCAGTTTCCACCATCTTCTGATTAATGGGTAGGTACTGTTAACAAGCAATTTCCTTTGAACTTTGACGACATTGCATAGATATTTATACTGCCACTTGCCACCTTCGATAGAAATACATTTTTTTTTCAAATCCATAAAATTGAGATAGTTTCATCAATATCATCCACAAAAAATTATTAAATGTGTAATACAACCCTTTATCTCAATACAGGTATTTCATTAGTGTCTCAGCATCTGTCAACACAGTCAAGGAGGGAAGTTATAGTACAACGAAAATCCAGAATCGGGTTAAGTATGATAGTGACTTGCAAATACATGTGAATAAGGTTAGTGGCCAAAATAATGTTATTTTAGGTACTTCATATGACCTCATTTCTCTATACATTGCTTACATAAACATGTAGTTTTTTATGCTCTGTATGTAATTAACAGGTTGTAGTAATTGATAAATATTGAATACAGTAAACCACATTCTAAGCACCATTATTCATATTTATATTTGTGGAATAGAAAAACACTTGCAGATAAAGAAATAAGTCATTTAACAGACTTTTTAATTTACTCAAAAACACAATTACAACCAGATTTACATTAATGGGTAGGTGCTGTTGACAAGCAACACCCATTTCACCATTAACTGCATTGCATGAATCTTTGTTTTCACTTTTAGGAGGGTATACAAAACAATGTAAAAAGAAGAAAAGGACTTTAGAATCTTTGGAGGAGTTATTTAAAAAACCAGAGGCTACATGTGCTTCAAGTTATACATGTATAGCATGCAAAAAGGTAGGTAGTGAAGTAGGACATTTTCTTGATTTAAGCAGTTTTTTTATTCTTTCATCTCTCTTTCTCTAATTTATCATCTATACACGTTCTTAGAAGAGCATGTAGTATCACATACACGGTCAATAATACATTTTATCTGTAGTATATTTGTTAGGCACTGAACTCTTAATAAAACACCCTAATACTTTAAAATGAAAACATTAGACACAAAAATATATAGCTTTCAACGAATGTCATTGAGAGCACATTTTGGGCATTGAGCATGATAGGTTAATGTAGCTATTTCAACAAAAATAAGATCTTTCAAAAATGAATGTTGATGGCCATGCTAATAGGTATATTTATTATAAAGGGTAGCAGGGTAGATTTTTGAAACATAGATCCCGTCTATTTAACTAAAAAAAACTGTACATATTCTGCATTTGAAATGATTATGTGTAAAGTTATTTTTGATACCAAGTGCTGAATGGAAAAAAGTTGATATGCAACATATAGGTGTCAATATTATTCCTGGCATATTGATGGGTGTCATTAAGAAACTAAAAGGACCAGTTGCAAAAGAAATTTGGGTGAAAAGATGATAGTCTAAGTGAGAATGTACAATGTCCAGAAAAAGATATGTAGCTTTAGAAGTACATTTTAAAATCACAGACACAGTTTGTAATTTTGCACAATATCTGAATGTCTTTGTATGGTAATCTGTGTTAAAAAGTAATATCTTTCATTAATCTACAATATGCTGATTTTTAAACATGCCCGTACACTCATGTTTGAAAACAATAGAAAAAAGCACCCCCACCCCCCCAATACAACCAAAAAAAAAAAAAAAACAACCAACAAACTGACAATTGTTTTAAAGGCAGAGGATTTTTTTCTCAAATCCCTGAAATTTAGTCATTTCCATCACTATGATCAAGGCAATGTTATAAATGTGTAATATATCCCTTTATTTCAATACAGGTATTTCAATAGTGTTTCAAAATCTGTCAACACAATCAATTTATGTTTTAGTACAATGAACAACAGATTCTGGTTAAGCATGATAGTGACTTGCAAGTACAAGTGGATAAGTTTAGTGGCTAACATAATGTTGTTCTGGGTACTTCATATATCCTCATTTCTCTTTATATATGTTTCAAGTACATGTAGTTTTCCATGCTGTATATGCAATTAACAGTTGTACTAATTGACAGATTAAATACAGTATACCACATTCTGAGCACCATTATTCACATTTACAGTTTTGAAATAGGAAAACACTTGCGAGATAGAGAAAGTCATTCAACAGACATTTTTCCAAAAAAAAAAAAACCAACAAAAAAAACCCTCCATAATAATAAAACACAGTTACAACCAGATTCTCACTAATGGGTAGGTACTGTTGACAAGTAACACCTATTCAACCTTTAACTTCATTGCATGTATCTTTTGTTTTCACTATTAGGAGGGTATAGAAAACAATGTAAAGGAAAACAGGAATTCAGAATCTTTGGAGGAGATATTTTCTAAGTTAGAGGTTATATGTGTTTAAGGTACATGTATATACATGTACTGCATGTTAACAGGTAGAAGTGAAATAGGACATTTTCTTGATTTAAGCAGTGGTTTTGTCCTTTCATCTCTCTTTCTCTAACCTATCTTCTATACACGTTCTTAGTATAGCATGTAGCATCACATATATGGTCAATTTTATCATTAATACATTTTATCTGTAGTATATTTGTTAGGCACCGGACTCTTGCTGACACACCCTCAATATTTTTGAATGAAAACATTAGATACAAAAATGTATAGTTTTTAAAGAATGTCATCGAGAACACATTTTGGGTATTGAGCATGATAGGTTAATGTAGCTATTCTCAACAAAACTAAGATCTTTCAAAAATGAATGTTAATGGTCATGTCAATAGGTATATTTATTATAATAGGTAGCAGGGTATAGTTTTGCAATATATATCCAGTCCATTTAACTAAAAATAAACCTTGTATATATTCTGTATTTGAAACGATTATATGTAAAATTATTTTTTATATATCTCAAATGTAGCCAAGTGCAGAATGGAAAAAGTTAATATGCAACATATAGGTGTCACTATTATTCTTTGCATATTGATGGGTGTCATTAAGAAGCTGAAACGATCAGTCGCAGACGAAATTTGGGTGAAAAGATGCAACTCTAAGTGAAAATGTACAATGTCCAGAAAAAGACCTTTAGCTGAGAATGAAACTAAACAGTTTACAGAAAGAAAGGTACATTTTAAAATCCAGACACAGTTCTTAATTTTGCACAGTATCTGAGTGTCTTCGTATGTTAATCTGTGTTAAAAAGAAATATCTTTCATTAATCTACAATATGCTGATTTTGAGACATGCCCTTAACTCTCATGTTTGAAAACAATAGAAAAAAGCAAACCCCCTCCCCCAAAATACAAGTTAAAAAAAAACCCAAAACACTGTTAATTTCCATTTTCAATAATGAAGACGTTTTTCAAATCAATAACATTCAGTCATTTTCATCACTATGATCAAGGCAATGTTGTAAATGTGTAGTACATCCCTTTGTCTCAATACAAGTATTTCATTAGTGTTTCAAAATCTGTCAACACAGTCAAGGTGGTGAGTTATGTTTTAGTACAATAAAAAACCAGATTCTGGTTAAGAATGATATTGACTTGCAAGTACAAGTGAATAAGTTTAGTGGCTAAAATAATGTTGTTCTTGGTACTTCATATGCCCTCATTTTTCCTTATATAGGTTTAAGGTAGATGTAGTTTCACATGCTGTATATGTAATTAAGGTTGTACTAATTGACAGAGATTAAATACAGCATACCACATTCTGAGCACCATTATTCACAAATAGGAAAACACTTGCAGATAGAGAAATGTCATTCAACAGACTTTTTGATTTCCATAAAAATAACAAAGTTACAATGTACAACCAGATTCTCATTAATAGGTAAGTATTGTTGACAAGCAACCCCTATCCAACCTTTAACTTCATTGCATGGATCTTTTGATTTCACTATTAGGAGGGTATAGAAAACAATGTAAAAGGAAAACAGGAATTCAGAATATTTGGAGGAGTTATTTACTAAGTTAGAGGTTACATGTGCTTAAGGTATATACATGTAAATCATGTAGATGTAGGATATTTTCCTGATTTAGGCAGTGGTTTTGTCCTTTCATCTCTCTTTCTCTAATTTATCTTCTATACACGTTTTTAGTAGATCATGTGGCATCATATGGTCAATTTTACCATAAATACATTTTATCTGTAGTATATTTCTTAGGCACTGGACTCTTGCTACAACACCCTCTATACTCTAGAATGTAAACATTAGACACAAAAATGTATAGGTTTTAAAGAATGTCATTGAGAACACATTTTGGGCTTTGAGCATGATAGGTTATTGTAGCTATTCTCAACAAAACTAAGATCTTTTCAAAAATGAGTTGTTAATGGTCATGCCAATAGGTATATTTTTATAATAGGTAGCAGGGTAGATTTTTGCAATATGGAAAAGAAAGGTACATTTTACAATCACAGACACAGTTCTTAATTTTGCACAGTATCTGAATGTCTTCGTATGTTAATCGTGTTAAAATAAATGTCTTTTCATTAATCTACAATATGCTGATTTTGAGACATGCCCTTAACTCTCATGTTTGAAAACAATAGAAAAAAGCACCCCCCCCCCCCAAAAAAAAATACAACCTGAAAAAAGAAAATACTGCCAATTTCAAATTTCAATAAAGAGGATTTGTTTTTCAAATCCATGAAATTCAGTCACAACCAGATTCTCATTAATGGGTAGGTACGGTTGACATGCAACACCTATTCAACCTTTAACTTCATTGCATGGATCTTTTGTTTTCTCTATTAGGAGGGTATAGAAAACAATGTAAAAGGAAAACAGGAATTCAGAATCTTTGGAGGAGTTATTTTCTGAGTTAAAGGTTACATGTGCTTAATATATATACATGTACAACGTGTTGAAAGGTAGTCAGTGAAATAGGACATTCTCTTGATTTAAGGAGTTGTTTTGTCATTTCACCTCTCTTTCGCTAATCTATGTTCTATATATGTCATTAAAATATGTTTTCATACACATAAAGTAGTTACCAAATACCAACATTTTCGCATTAATGTGTTGGTAGGGTTAAGAAACCTTATCCCTTTGAACTTTATCTACATTATTTATACTGCCACTTTCCCCTTCGATAGAAAGACAATTATTTTCAAATCTATGAAATTCAGACAGTCTCATCAATGACACCCAGGCAAATGTATTAACTGTATAATACAACCCTTTATCTCAATGTACGTATTTCAGTAGTGCTATAGTGAAAATGATATCTAGAACTAAAGATATATTGAGCTCGGGTATTAGATGGCAATTTCATTTCAAGGCTTTTTTTTATACCCTCAGTTGATATGTGAATAATTTCTTGTTTTGTAGGAAGAACATATATACAACAACTATTACTCACCATGATTCAGAAAGGACAAAGGATTATGGAAAAAAAAATAAAATTCATTCAAAAAGAGAGGACTTGCAGCAATGCAATTCAACAAACATTCCGTATTGGCGACAAAAAATGGAAAGATGTTACTTTCCACGAAGTGAATGAGAGCTCTGCTACAGTGGATGTTATTCATAGGATTCCTCTTCAACCTTTCCATAGCTACTCTCCCAGATGGAAATTTTGATTTTATCACTTTAATCTTGACACTACTGATCATGGTTTGTGATAATTATTTTCACATAGTTTAACAAAATAATGTATATATTGCAAAATAAGAACATTAAGTAAATCTAATCCTATTTCTGATATTTACTGATGATGACAATAGGTTAGAGATGTGAAAGTACCGTATACAGGTGTTTAACTCTACCTGTTTATTCAGCAGTTACTATAAAGAAGGAAGAGGATATGGCGTATCAACGGTATCTATAATCTAGAACCGATTATGCTACATATGTAGATCCAGAATTTCCGGGAAAGTGCCTTTGCAATCAAAAACGTTGTCACTGAGATAAAACTTAACTTGAATATGCATTAATGTTATCGTATAATATTTCAAGTGTCATCTTTTCATAGTTGACAATTACCATTATTTTTATTTAGGCCTACCAATAATGACACAAATTGCTGAAAGCTGTGGGAACATCTTCAACTGATATAAGAGCTCAGCCAGTCTACATCCACTACAATTCTAATGTCCTATCTAAATGAAGGAGAGAAATTGGTTCCCTTTAGCCTATCACATCCTGAACCTCTTTGAGGATTATTTTTGTTCACAGGACTACGTAACCCTAGTAGAGTTTCTCAAAATGTAGAATCGTTTGATTCTGGTGTTTAATGTACAGTATTTCTAAATGATGCCAAAATTTTAATCACAATGTAAGATTTGTAGACAGTGTATAACTTAAAAACGAATGATATAAGTCTAAACAGTTATTCCCATCCATTACAGGTACATGGTGCTAAGTTTCCATATGATATATCCATATATCCAATGTTTGGGATGATGCAATGGACACCCTATCTGCAAAGAGAGACACATACATGTAGTTATATACCAAAATATTCAAATTGTTGAAATTCGACTGTTTTTAAATTTTATTGATTCATGTATAATTTTATAAACTGATATTGCTGTATTTATTATTGTTCTGTTAAGTTGAACATTATACACTTATTCACGAGCTATGAGTGGGATATCTCATTTTTTCAACCCGAGGCAGGAAATATTCCCAGAGGGCTTGCCCGAGGGGATTAGTTCCTGTCGAGGGTTGGATTAAAGAGCTATTCTACTCACAGCCAGTGAATATATGTATCATTATACTGATGTCTATTCTTCAACTGTTCGATAATAGGGAAAAGAAAAATACATATTTTGAATTCAATTAACTTTTAATTCAACAACAACAACAAGAACAACAACAAAAATAACATTTCAACAATATACAAATCATGTAAATGGCTATGTGTTGCTAAGGCTGAAAATACCTTCAACCAATCAAATTGCAGAAAATAAAAACTGGCGTCAAAGTGTACGTGAAATTATTCGAACGGGGAATAGTAAAAAAAAAATATATTTACTGAGAAATAGTTTGTTTATGCACGAACTGTGAAAGATATATATATTTTATTTCCTGAACGTCGTATAAGAAACAATTTTACAGAAGTATAATGAATAATAGTATTTCTAAATAATATTAAAATGTTACTCATAATGTTGGATTTGTAGACATATTATCACTATAAAACCAATGATATCAGTCACAAACAGTTATACTCATTAATTACATGTATATGGTACTAGTTATTCATATAATATATACATATATCCAATTCCTTTGGATGATTTAGAAGGAATAATTTGTTGAAATTCGATTGTTTTTAAATTCCATTGGTTCATGTATGATATTATCCATTTTATCAACTGATATTGTTGTATTTAGTATTGTTCTATTAAGGTGAATATAAAAAGTAATATACATTATTGTGCTAAAGGTTGAACAATGTCACATGGTTTCTCTTATGAAATTATCAATTTTGTACTTTTGTAACTATGTATTGACAGAAGATTGTGATATCTTTTATTTATGTTTTCATGCTCGCCAAGGTCCTGGTCTATGTATTCTGGGTTTTTAACAGAATGGTTGGGTTAAGCGCAGTGTTAGGTCCGAATCAACTAATAAGCTAATAGAATGGTTAAATTCTAAAGGTCAATATCAATTTCACACAATGATTACTTAACATTGGGTTAATTGAGTTCGTTTGAACTTTTAAGTCCTATGTAAATATTATAAAAAATAATGAAGAATTCAAAGATAAATTAAAATATTTCCATTAACATCAGAAGTGTCCGTAAGTATTTACTTTTGCATCATTTCAATAAAGTTGAAAGATATGAAATACTGATTTCTTATTGTCATATTTATCATGAACTCTTTCGATCAAAATTTTACCATTGTCTGTAGTCGGCGTCGTTGTT
>CAJDSM010029548.1:0-16642 GCA_903981925.1 Ostrea lurida
TTCTCTTGAACTCTATGAATCTCTTTAAGAACTTGAGACCATCCAATGTACTCTTGATACTTTAAAATTCTAATTGTTTTAAACATCCATCACCCATGGCCTTATTAGCACAGAATTGACCATATCTGAACCATCATTAACTTATATGATGGCTTAGTAATTAACACATTGAGACTTCACTATAGATATGATTATCAGTGATGTGACACTAATATTTATTATACTTTCAAGTAAAGTACTTGAATCTGATTGGCTAAGGAGCAGTTAAAAAACATAATGTTTCTCTCTGAGAATAAGAAAACATGCCCTTCAGGATTGGGTGCCCAGGAGAAGTAAGCATCCCCTGTCAACTGGTCACACTTGTCGTGAGCCCTATATCTTGATCAGGTAAATGGAGTAATCCATAGTCAAAGTCAGTGTATCACATATGCATCTTATTTTGCTTTATAACAGTAAAGGAGAAAATGTTTGGCTGTACCAAGAATTGAACACAAAACCCCTGTATTACTAGTCAGGTGCTTTAAACAACTGAGCTAACCAGGCCAATAGCCATGGTCCACTACACTCCTCCTCCATCCCCCTTTACATTGTCTTTGAAAAGATTTGCCCTTGGCAGGAATTTCACCTGCAAATCTGGGGGGTGGTCAATTGCACCAGATGTAACAGGAAAGATGAAAATGTGGGGCTAGAAAGGGAATTGCACCTGGGACCCCTGCATGAATAGCCATATGGTCTAACCACTCAGCTATCCAGGCCATGGTCCATATAGCCCTGTAAACTTTACCAATATTTTAGATGATATAAAGTTTTGAAATCAGATGCATTAATTTAGAAAAGGAAATTAATTTACACTATCACTCTTTGTATCTGATCTAAGTGTACATTTTATTTGATTATTTATTTAGCACATTCCATCATCACCTGCATATGGTGTTTGTGACTCTCAACTTATTTGAATATGCAAGAGCTTGTTCTGCGTATGATCAGTTCTCACAAACAAGTTGATGTTGCAGGGGTTTCAACAGTCAGGTTTAAAGTCGGCATTTCACATATTCTGTGGTTGTTTTAATGATCTATCAGTTTGCCATAGGTCCAACTGCTGTCTGACATGTTTTATACCAATTGTTAGGCCATTCTTTGTACACAGCTGACTTTTACCACAGATTACTCCATTTACCTCATCAAGATAAGGGGCATGCGGAGGGTGTTGCTGGTCGGCAGGGGATGCTTACTCCTCCTGGACACTTGATCCCACCCCTGGTGTGTCCAGGGGTCCATGTTTGCCCAACTCTTGATTCCATATAGGACTTATGAGATTGATCACTGTTTGTCATCTTCACCTTTTTATCAATGTGTAGAGCTATACAGACAAATTTAAATATTGAACATTTGAAATTTTATTTGCAAACATGATTTATACCGGGTAGTTATCTTTGAATATCTTGGTCACTTTACTATAATTTTTTACCATTATTGTGTACTTTGAAATCAGAATTTAAGTGCCAAAATAATTGTTCATGAACCTGCATGATTCTTACATTTTCTGCATTTCACAGAAAACTTTTTTTTTTCACAACACCATATTTGCTCTATCACTGTAAAGATCCTAATCTCAGCCATGCTATTATCAGCAGATAGAAGATTAACTGTATGGGGACATTATTAGATAGTAGTTAATCCCCAGCAGTGATCATTACAGGCCACAAAGCAAAATCCTTGTCTCATACCTTTGTCACCGGGAGATCAGACGGATGTTTTCTTTTGAAAATTAATA
Organism: Ostrea lurida; assembly: GCA_903981925.1. Classification (NCBI taxonomy): domain Eukaryota; kingdom Metazoa; phylum Mollusca; class Bivalvia; order Ostreida; family Ostreidae; genus Ostrea; species Ostrea lurida. The sequence continues at coordinate 1,775 of CAJDSM010029548.1, forward strand.
TTGTAGAGCGTCGAACTCTCAACAATGCCTTTTGAATTACTGAAACCATTTCTGAGTTTAAATTCTTGATATGAAGTAGGTACTTGGAACTGATAAGTATCTCTGTTAAAAGGAAAGTTTGGACATTATTGAGCATTGTATTCGATTCTCTTGAGGGCTAAAAATTAAACTTCTGAAGGTTTCTTTGTATTAATGAATTAATTGTAACACTGTAGGTGTCTAATGAAACTCTGAAAAATGTTTGAAATGAAAAGATTCTTTTTTGTAGTCAGTAAATGGTAATGATATCACTAACACATTTATATAAAGAAAGACCACTTCAGACCTGAATATTTAACCCACTCTACAGTATGGGGAAGAAAATATATTCATATGAGGAATACTTGAATCATTTAATTGGTCAATTTTGTACGGTCATCATGTTAATAAAATTTGTTTCGCACTTGGATGTTGAAGTGCCGAACCCAACACATTGATAAATGGTTTGTTTGCCACATACCTTGTGACATTAGTAAGTAAATTGTATATATACTGCTAATAGAGGATATTCATACCGTTAGAGATTGTGACCATTATTAATATAATACATGAAAGAATTTGACCATGGGGTATATTTGATTTATTGATTGGGAGGGGAGATTAGGATCTGTTGGACGCTCTGGATTATGAAGTAGGGATAAGCAGGATAAGGCACTAAATGGTTAATCTTTGGAGGTGTGTAGGACTCAACACGACCATTTCCTGTTCTTCAGAGTCAGATGACGGCCACCAGCCACAGGAGACAGAAAGAGAAAATTTGATATATTCGCTCGGGAGTCCCAATTAACACATTTTGTATGGCTGTCGTGCCTTGTTTTTCGTAGTATCGATGATAAGCCCATATCTACAACCAACAATACACAATCTGGACTTGTGTTTATGTATTACAAAGAATTATGTCTCTTGTGTTTTGCCTACCTTGTAATTCAAGATTGACATACCCCTGTACCTTGGATAAAACTGGAACATGCAAAAACCGTAACGGTTCAATGTCAATGGTGTTACTGACTGCAAACACCTACGTATGGTGATTTCCAAAACTGAAAATGTGTGTCAGGTAAACTTAGACTAAGTTGTGAAACAGATCGGAGATTACAACATTATCTGTGTGTTTATTATATCTGAACTTACTGCGGGTCCCCAGCATGTCACATGTTTATTAATTGGATATAAATGACAACACAGAAAAGGTAAATACTACGGGATTTCGTGTTTTAATGTGATTCAGGAATAGTTTTTAATTGCTAATTTTGTATTTGAATTTTATGTGCTTGTTGGTCTTTTAAAAAAGTTAGAGACTCTTTAATCTTCCATTAGCTTGGAATATACATTTAAATGGGAAAGTGGGGTCAAATTTCTTATTGACAACGATTCGTAAAAAGTATGTGAGTATGCTGTTTATAGAAGGTGCTTACTATGATGTGAAGTTGACTAGGTACGTTCTGTATCCTGAAAAACATCATGATATTTGTGGGGGGTTCGATGTACCGTGATCAGATAGAATGTTTTAAAATCCTTAGTGTCATCATGAACAAAGAACTGGTAGTTCCTTCATTACACATCATTGTAATTAAGTACCAACAATCTGTGAGATTAGCCCCTTGCACTTCCCAAAGATATTGTACGTTTGGTGGAAAAGAATGTTTGTAAATGATGGTAACTGAGTGCATTTCATTGATAGATGTTATGGATGGCAGCAATACTGCATTACTCTGGGTACATTTTACAGCTTTATTGTATTTATTTAGACCTAAGCTGCTCTGTAGAATTTCAAATTTTACCCCTGTTTACATAGTTGAAAACAATGAAGTTCAATTTTTAGGCTTTGAAAATGAACTGTGTACTGTAAATTCATTTACATGTGGGTATATATGATATGTGACCTAAATCATTCACTTTGATGTCTAAAGTATGATTTATGTTCTAACTATAACCACGCCTTTTGTGAAATATGATGAATGACAGAAGAAAATGAAGTAGCTATACCTGAGGAAAATAACTGATTTTCTATATCAGGTTTGAGTGTTCTGAAACTAAATGTAATGTCTCAGACATACCGGTATTATGCTGACTTGATTCACGTCTAACAATTGTTGAAAGGAAACACATAATGTTCCTCCTCATCTATTTACCATATCTACCTCATTCATGAGGTGCGTAAATCCGTATGGATTTGCCTGTAATAGCTACATTCAACAACTGATGCAAAATTTGATCAAATAACTCACAGGAACTGCTCCAGCGTGTACTGTATATGTAATGTTTTTTACAGTTGCAAATTTTAGTCCCTCAGTCTGCATATCTCTGTAGTTAGACACAATAATAACTTTGCAATTGCTTCATATTTTGCATATTGTGACATATTTTGATACTCTTTGATCAGCACTTAAATTTGACTGAACAGAATTGCCAATTACTCATACAGATACTCTGATTTTGCCTGCTGAAAATGCACAGTGACATGTACATGTTTTTTCTCTCTCCATAATTCCACTGATTTCAGCTGTAATACATGTACCATAAGCAATGTATTACCGTAATACACTTAATTTTGACAAGCAGGAGAATATTACACAAACAGATCTTTCTCATGTAGCTTTAATAGTATGCCGAATAATAAAAACCACCATGTGTATAAAAAACCACGATGCTGAAATTTAAATTCACACCATAAATCCGTGAGCTAAGGTGGGGATATCAGCCACAATGAAGGTGAAAATGTACACCTGTGCTGTACAGTACACATTTTAAAAGTAAAGAATTTAACATTTCAAAACTCCTTGAAAAGTACCATGTGTGAGATTTATCCATTCAAACATTTAGCAGGTAATTGGTGGTGGGGGAGAGGGGGGGACTGCGGCGGGGGGGCACTTCTCGCTGCTTTCTCTCTCCTACCTCCTTCCCTCAATTCTTTCCCATGATGCCACGCCTTTTTACTGTATATATAGATAGACACTTGTACAGGTGAGCATAATTACCTATGAGTACCAGTATTTGCTAACATAAAAGGTATATATATACGATGAAATGGGAAGGGTGTAGCCCAGCTGCTCCAGGGAAAATTGGAGAAAGGGCTATCAAAAGCCAACAAGGAAATCCTTTAATTATCTCTCTTCCATCTAGTAGCAAAGAAGTGAAAAAAGCTGAGCTGAAATTCCCAGTCATTTGATCATTTGTTTAACTGTCTACATAACAGGCAATGAAACACCTGCGAATTCAGGTGTGCAATCAATGAAATTTTAAATTAATAAATATTTAAAACCCACCCGAAGTTCAACAATATTACGAGTTTTAATAAAAGGTGATTCATGAGAAAAAATGTTTTAATTGGTGTAAGTCAATAACCCTGGAACAAATAATGCTATCAATTTACTCCACGTAAGTATTTTTAAAAAAATAAAACAAATCAACAACACCCAATACCCCCCCCCCCCCCCAAACATGTACCACCTTGTCAGGTGCACATAAGAAAATTTTGAAAGTTTTGTAAAAAAAACAATGTATGAGAAAACAATTACAAACTTGAATAGGAAGTAAACACACTTCTTGATATATTAGAAGACAGTAAAAGTCATTAACTAAGAAGGCATTTTATCTTGCTGACTTAATTGACGTTGAAATGTGGGACTGCCTGTAATTTTCATCCGTTCTTTTGTCTCATGCATGGATTTTATCAGTACCCAATGACTGTATGGTCTGTAAATTAATACTTATGTTTGGTTGTCTTTGTGAAACTTGATATGATATTTTGGGCTTTCAAACAGTTGTTTAAGCTTTCAATTGTTCCATTTGTTATTTAAACAAAATACAAGCAGTATAAGACACTATGTAAACCGACAGGTAAGTCACATTTTGCTCTCTTTTCTTCGTTGTAGTGATGTTAGTGAGTAGGTGAAGGGAGGCAACTCTACGTGTTTTATTCCTCTGAGCACGATTTCCCCGCCTGTGTGCTGTTTCTCTCTGTGCTTTCGTCTGTTTTAGTAATGCTCCTCTTTATTTTTCCCTGTGTCTTCCTTTGTAGACCTGACTGATGGTTCTGAATTCTTTGAAACTAAATCCAAAAGAAGATCTCGACCTATGTTTCGCCGATTCCTGCGTAGGTACCCTGTGTATTCATAACCAACTCTTAACTCCCCATTTCTGCTTTCTAATAATAAAAGCATGTTTTCATTTCCATTTTGTACTAACAAATGTAATGATTGAATGTCCATGCATAATTTTGTATACTAATTCACACACTAATGATCTCGTACATGCAGAAACAAGGACTACTAATATATATATGCTAATACTAGATTAATGATGTTTGAAAAAGAAATGTCTATTCTTTTATTAACAGTGCTTGTAACTTTAATAGGGAAGACATTGATTTAATTCCAGTATCAATCTCTTCTAGTAAAAAACTAATTTCTTGGGAGGATCGGATTGCTGTATCTGAACTTTTAACGCCATTGTTTTCCAATGAAATTGTTAATTTCTTTCAATCCTTGGAGATAGTTTCACTGTAGACCTGTATTCACTGCATGATGTCATCATATTTACTATACAGATTTTAGTAGCAGTAGTAGATGTACTGAGTCTTTATAAACTAGACTTTGAATGAATGAGGTTAAAAGATCAAGATAAAGGAATTATCCTTGTATCACCAAGGAAATTAGTATTGGTTCAGAAGTAGCTATCTTGCTCATAACTCACCGATAAAACTGTCGTGTAATAAGATAGAATTCTAAGCAAAATAGGAAAAGTGTCCAAATGGGCAATAAATTTATCAGTGAGTGAAAAAAAAAAAAAGAAAAAAAGAGAGGATAAATTGACTATACAGTCAATGTGTGGCAGTCTTTTTGTGATTTGCATTAATACAGAATTAAGAGGAAGCTTATGAAAGCCATCAATTATCACGTTAAGAGGGCTGCAGGATATTGCAGGTATAAAAGAGGAGCATATGGACAGGTTTTCCTGGATCGTGGCTATATAACCAGGGGGAACATCTGGATACAGGGCGGGCTGTCATTCTCAATCCTCATCTATCACCTTAACAATATAGCACCCAGGGAGGGCTCGTTAGTGTTACAGCGCCAGAACAACTCTACATGCCATTGTTAGGTTAAAGAGAGAGAGGGGGGGGGGGGGGCAAAATCAAAGACAAATTAATTATAACATACAGATTGGGATTGGTGCAATTTGTGCAATTGTTATATCCTGTTAAACTATATAATGTGTATAAATTTAAAAGTACAAAATAAGGTAAATTTGCAATGTGCAACAAAATTGTAAGATGCATATGTATATTAACCTATTCTGTGACGTGGTAGGTATATTATTAATGCATTATCTTGTGTTATCAGGCATATATATTCTGACATGAAGGGGCAATGTGTGATTTTCAGGGTGGAAATACACTTTTATTTAAAAAATTCATCAGGTGATGATCATGGACAAAATGAGATGTATATTATTCAAAAAATGACAGAAAAGTTAAAAGTGTAGGAGACTGCGTGGCTACCTTACAATGATAAAACTGAGTGAGAGGAAAGAAACTCTCTGATATTGAGTTAGGTGCAGTGAGTGGGCCCGATCGCAAAAAACAGACATTTCCTATCAGTGATTCTTGGACATCTGGCCACAACTGTCTGCACATCACTGCATGGGGGCAACCCAGGGGGTCCGGGGGAAAACTTTCTTTTTATCAATAAACATTCTCTGGCCAAGGTGTGAATACCCTCCATCCTCCTATGTATAATCAATATACTCCAGGTATTTATGGGAAAGTAAACCTACATCCGTGTTTTATCCTTTGGTTTCTGCTTGTTGGCCTCTTTGTGTTTTTGCACTTTTCACCTGTAATATATAGATAAGTACACTTTCTGATTGATTGGGTCTTCCATTCATCATCTGCCACTGTTTGGGTTAGCACTCCCATCACCAGATAGACTACAATTTGTTCTTGGTACCACACGCACAGAGGGAAGGCATCAAACCTGCACTCGGCCATAGATTGTCAAAAATGTTCAATCACAAAGAACAGCATAATCTGTTGGAAAAACAAATGTGAAAAGAAGTATGACAGTTGTCATAGCAAAAGGACTTTCTAAGCACCGCCAAAGACAGTTGTTGAAGAAGTCTCTTTGTGCTGGGTGCAGTTAATCATCTTTATCCGATAAGAAGCTGCTTTGCGTGACCGGAAATTTCTTCAAGTACATGTACTTTACCGACTGATTTTTTTTATAGGAGTTGAACTCGTTTTTAAGGATTTCACAGAGACATCCAAGGGATTCTAAAGAGATTATTAGAACAAACTAAGGCGTGCATTACATGCACAGAGGTAACTCCACTTTTCTCTACTGAGTGGGGACCAGTTGACCGGATTATCAAGGGGTCGTAATCAGGTTTGGAGAGGAGATCCCTGCTTAAGGAGACAGAGAGGAGATAGTATCAAGCGTACAGAGATAAGATCCTCCTTAATGACATGGAATTATATGCCTGAATGAGCGGTACATCATTCCAAGTTTTCCAGATTCCTGTACTCAGTACCTGCATGTGTAGAAAAACACATCATAATCTCGATGAAGCTTTGTCAAATGTTCCAGACACTTTAGAAAGAACACGTTTAAGCACCGGGTCATTGGTCAATCTTAGGGCACCTTAGTTTTCTTTTTGTGTGCCAAAATTTGAAGGAGTTAGGTGCCTACCTAATGAAAATCTTTTTTGTAAACACCATTGAAAAAAAAAATCCCTTTGTTAATAATAATCTAATTAACCGGGATTATCTGCCATTGTGTATTCTCTTTGGTGTTGACATTTTGTTTTAAATCGAGTGGGTGAAGAAGTATTTTTGTTTCATAAATGTAAATAAGCAAGATCTTATCAAAGTCATGTACAGTCATATAGATACGCTCACAGACAACAGCTTTTTAAAAAAAAAAAGGTTTAGTTAAGGTAGAACAAAGAATGACAGAGAAGAAAAATCTCTGAGAGCGACAAGATGAAAGGCAATCAGGAGCTCTGCCAGTTCTGAATCATTTATACATTTATTCATTTGTTTATCATCCGATGGAACATCTCTGTATTATAAATTGGATGTGATACGAAGGAACACTGGACAGAAATAGAAGAGGAACTTTGTTTTACGTTGACTGGCCGGTGTAGATGGTCATGTGGATTATTCGCTTTCTTAGGGATTGGTGGGGTAGGTGTCAAACTGAATTTATATTTATGATATTATATTTATACAACAGAGCAATGTACATGAAGTATGAATATATTTCATTGTGATGGCACCCATCATGTTGCAAAATTAAGGCTTTTTAATAAGGTCTTTTTAGAAGAATATTGACGTACATCATTGAAATTTTTTACTAGGGGAGATTACTCACTTTTCAGGTATGTATCATAAAGGCTAGCATGGAATGAATTGAACCTTTAGACGTAGTTCAATGACTATTTCTACAGCTCTAATGGGATAAATTGACTGACCACCTCCATATACCAGATTTTCACCATTTGTGCATTGATTTTCACTCATCTAAATGTAGCATTGTATTTCCTGAACAATTCATGGTCATCAGTTTATAGATGGAGTAACAGCATGAATTGTCAATAATCAGGTAATTAATTGCTATCATACAATGTACCTGGACGACAGGCATTCAGGTGTGCCTGTTACATCTGTTTCATTTGGGAAAAACCACATGTTGTCATAACTGTTTTGTCACTAAATATCGGATAATTAATTGAAGTTTTACTTAATTTGTTGTATTACAAGTAGTAGGTTCATTAAGTTGTATGTGTCCAGGATGTTTGTATGAGGTTTAAATTTCGCTTGTGTAATACAAGTTTGTATGTTCCTTAATGAAGTTTTGCTTGTGTAAAATACATGTTCTTAATGAACATCTCTTCTGCATAATTGATATAAGGTTCATCACAGTGAGATATTGGAAAGTCACTTATCTTCTCATACTTCCTTTTCGCATCATCATTTCTGGTCAGAAAAACTATGAATGGCAATTTTATTTTGGGGTTTTACTTCACCATTGTCACATGATATGAGGAAGTGCAAAAAGATCTTAAAAATCTGAAAGAAAACCAACTGTTGCATCAAAGATGTCCCCTGGTGTGATAATCTGTGAGGTGGAGGTATATATTTAGTGGTTGTTTACTGGCTGGGCTTTGTCTGTATAATCTTTCTTTGATTTCTCATGTAGTCATTTTGATTTACATTAAAAACAAGACAGGCTTACTCTCATACTGTCAGGGAGATCTCAATCTGCTCTCATTGATTTTGTAAATATTTGACTTTCATCTTGTTCAAAAACACATCACCACAGACTTGATCACTAGAATAAACATGTAATGCACTGATTAAAGGGGTAAATGAATTGGGGAGAATCAGGAAATGAAATAACACTTTCCTCTGGACGTGAGCAGTAAGGAAGTAGCACCAGATGACAGTACCATTGTTTAACATTAGGGGGAAGACGGACAAGTTGATGAATGATGCAATGCCTTTTCTGAAAATATGCCTTGAATATCTGTGAACGAATTGTTCGATGTACCCAGATTTGTTTGGCAGAAAGAGGACTTTGTGCGATATTTCTGAAGAAAAAAAATTAGGTGAACGCGGGGAAAAAATAAACAAAATCTGACTGTGAAAGGATATTCACACAGCCCCGTTTTTTTTATTTTAAAAAGCTTTTTGTGTCATTCCGGATAGGGACTTATGATTGGATGCCAAAGCGTTGCTCTCCGTGGTCGCTGCACCTCTGTAGATAAGATGATTGTCGGGTATATTGCCCCTGCTGTCTGAGATGTTTTATTGTGGATTAAGATGATGAATGGATGTAAAAGCTCTCTGAACACTTTCCCATTCATTTGTTATGCAGTTCAAAACACCAAGTAATCTTGTTATTTTCTTTACATGAGGCCTGCATGGTGAATCACACTTTTCTATGGATATTTTGTTTTTCCGTTTGATCAATGATTTGGCATTGTGCTACATTTGCTACTATGTGGAACAAGTTATGGACTGACTGTGTCTGCTGGTATTTGATGAGTGGTTGCCTGGAGCTGTTCTTGGAGACAGGTTCCGAAGAATTATGGTGATCATTTTTTGATAGTCAATATGACCTACCTCTAAACTGATTGATTGGGTAGTGGTGTTTTGTGGAGAAAAGAAAAAGAAAGAAAGAAAAAAATGGAGTACTTGTGTTGTTGCGGAAACTCTGATGAAGGACAGAAAAAGCAGAAGATAAAAAGATTTTTTGGGAGAAAGTACAAGAAGTTTAATGGAGATGAGGTGTCTCAAAATAGCCTTGATGAACACGAAGAAAGTTTTAGTGAAAATGTGACTGAGTCGAATGATTTTAATCATTCTGGTGAGGAAGTGGGGAAAGGGGAAGTGATGCATGATGATCAAGGTAAGCCACCGAATTTTAACGTCATGGTCAAATTATGTCAGATGTGGTGACACCATATGAACATCCTTTTCACCTAATTCATATAATGCTGGGAATATTTGAATTCATGTTTTGACCATGTCAAATGTTTATGTGGATTTGATTGAATAAAACACTGCAGCGAGACTTGCATGCATCTCTAAGGTACTTGTAATGGTTTGATTGATCAGAATGATGCATTTTAGATACAGAAAGTACATGCATTTGATTAGCAAATGTACATGATGTACATGAAAAGAAATCAGTTATTCAGGAATTGATGCGTTTTCCTTCTCTACAGAGAATCTACGCATTCAATTAAGACTGCTAATCATAAAATAATTTAATATTTCAATTTTCTGAAAGAATATGAAAACAAATCATTTATTTATATAAAATCTTGAACTTGTTATAGAGAACATTGACTTAATCATGAAAGTATTCAAATATTACCACAATTTCCTTATTAAGAATATGGAAGACAATTCATTTGATTTTCTAAAATCTTGAACTTTATATTGAGAACTTTGACTATAATTGGATACTCCTTGTAAATTGTGGCAAAGGGTGACCTTGAAATTCAATCCCTTGAAATTCATTTCTAATGAAAAAGTATTTCTAAGAGCTACAAATCAATTCTACTTCAATTTTCTAAGTGGTGAAATGTAAAGTTGTGCATTGATGGTTCTTATTTTTTTTTTTTATCAAATTACAACTGAATTATACTTCAAACTGGGAATATTATCTAGAAAATTGTTGAAATAATAATAAAAGCCGAATTTCGGCATTCTGATTTCTGGACCCCTAAAAATTAGAACTCTAATGCCATTCTCATTCTTTTTCTGCAGTCCAATGGACTTTCATTTTTGAGAGTTGCCTGTAATTTTTTTAGATGGAATTGTGCATGAGAATTAACTTAACGACTAGAAAGTCATGATTGTAGTGCACAAAAACATGGATATTGTATGCATGCAATACTTAGCAGGTCAATTTTATAGATTTTTGGAAAATTCTGTTGAAATTATTCCTCGTGTTTGTAACTAGTAGAAACTTTAATAATTTTTCTTTTATACATTATTAAATTTTCTTTCAGTGATGAATTATGAATATTCCCCCACCCCAAAAGAATATTCATAATAAAATTACACATCCCATATTCAGACAACCACAATTCAATTGAAAAAAGAAAAAGTAATGAAATAACGACACAAACAGTTTTACGCTTGTTGAATATGTCATGTTTTGTGACAGCTAGATCACTTGTTGTATGAAGAATTGGTTTCAGAGAGAAAGTAGGATTGTTTTCCAATAGCTCTTTAGTAATTGGCAGGAAGTTGTATCGATCTATGAAGATGACTCATAGGATGGGAGAAACTGTCCCATCTCAGTTATCTTAACAGAGACAACAACCTATATCTCCCTACAATGTGGCCTATCAATGTCACCCCACTAAATATCCTATTTATAATCAGTCAATTAGCAGAGGATTACATTTGTATCCCTCCCAATTATGGAGCAGGGGTCACGTAGTAGTAGTAGTCGTATAAGCAGTTGTTTTTTATCTCAGTGGCGTTATATTTTTGGAACATACTAACACTCTTAAATTGAGCAAAATTTTGGTAGTGAATTCTGCCCCGAATATCTTTTCATAGTCAATTAATAAATGTAATTCACAGTCAAACTTAGCTGCAGAACTGTAGCATTATGGTTTTTATATTTTTGACTGACTATAACATGGTCAGTCAAAAATATAAAAACCATCACGCTCCAGTTCTGCAGCTAAGTCAAACTTTGTTATCTCGAACTCAATGGGACTGAGAAAAAACTTGAGAGATATCCATGGATTCAAGAAATACTTAGAAAATAGGTGGCTGGGACTTTATAACCATGGTATTCGAGATATCAGCATTTGAGATACTGAAGTTCAACTGTATATTGTTTAATACATAAACTACCTGAATGTACTTCATATATTTTTAACAGATGATAAAAGTTCATACACTACTGATTATCATAGAAATATTCTCATTTATACTTGCATGTACCATATTATTGGGATACATCTTACATGTATTACTTATTTAGAAATAGCTGTCACTATTTATGGGGATTTTTTTATCAACAGCATATAACGCTGTATGCAAAATTACACAATCAAAGGAGGGGGGGGGGGGGGGTATTGTACTCATTTGTAGTAAGGCATTTTTCGTAACATAATTCTCAACAACTGTATATCACAGGTTGCTATAATATTTTGCATGAAGCTTTACAAAGGAATGGTGTATTGTGGGGTGCATTTTCAGATTCGATTGGACTTCTAATCCTTGTTTGCTGAAAATGTTTGAGTAGAGCGGGGGTATCACTAGTTCCTTCTGAGATGGATAATGACCCAGTACCCCATTTATGATCACAAATGGACATTTCAAGTTGATTTTAGAAAGTAAACAACAAAAAAGCAAATGAAAGCATGGTTTGCAAGGTGGAAAAAGACAATCAGACCGGGAATGGGGAAGGGAGAACCATTTGAGTAATAGAAGGAGAAAAGATAGAGTTATTTTTTATTGTGAGCGCTACATTTTATATCCAATTTCTTTGTGATTCTTCTAATGATATATTCCTCAGTAGCCATATGTGTACATCCAGCGCACTGTAAAGTGATCCTTCATGAATATATACATTACAAAATCATTGTTTTCCCATTGCATTGAATAGACCAATGCTTCGTTAACATCAATTGATGATTAATTGTATTTGTCAGAAATTATTCATTGTAGAGTTATCAGAGTGTCAAAATTTTGATGTGTTTTCCAACATGGAAAAAATCACTATTGATTATGACACATATAGTGTCAATATAAATGAAAAAATAGTCCACTTTTTTCTGACAGCTGTGGCTGTTTTTTCTCTCTCAAATTCAATCCTGAAATTAAATACGTGTATAAGTAAAATGGAGAGTGTCAAATTTTTCAGAAAAGAAAGCAATTTTACTGTTGACACAGTGAACGGTCATCTTTAAGTGTTACTAAATTGAGAGTTATACTTAAAAATAGTGACTTTCCAGAAGGGAGAGATTTTGTATTAAGAAGTCTTTAATAAGTTTAGAATTGGGTGAATAAGTAAGTGAATTTTAAGAACGTTTACCAAGCATGTTATGGGGGAATTTCCACAAGTTAGTTTCTAGCGTTTCTGCTGCTGTTTATTTTGAGAGCGTGAAAACTGACCGTATTTTTTCCCTAATTTACAGATTCCTCGTACGAGAAGTTGTCCGACAGGAGAGGCAGTGAACCGCTGGTGTCGTCGTCGCTAGATCTTCGTGGAGACGTCATGGACACTAGTTCTACTCCCTCCAGGATCGCAGTGAGTGGATTCCTGTCACTTACGACTTCCTCCTCACACTGTCTCTGTGTCTGGTTTCCTTCCCAGCTAAAGTTAATATTGAATTAAGTAGGGCAATGAGTTCAGTGGTCCCTTGATAGTAATCAAATGTCAAAGGCATTTGGTGTATCTCTGCTGAACTTATAGAGGATATATATTTATCACATTTTCAACAGTGAAATACTGTATTTTTTCCATTGATTCATTTGTGAAAATAACATTTGATTGTGACATCATGATACTGATTGTGACGTTATGTTTTGTATTGCTTTGCGGCCTTTGAAATTTGAGATCATCATGTTCTAAACCAAAGAAAATGTAATAAATAGAAAATTCAATGAATGGAATTTATTTTACTTGTGACAATATTTTAAAAATCCTGTCTCACTTATGAAATAAACTCCATATCCAACTACAAAACATTGAATATCCTTTATATACCTATAGTATGTATTGAACTTTGTATATATCTGTATTTTGCACATCCTACTTGCAATATGTAACATAATCTTCAAAGTTGATATTTCAAACTTTTTTAATCCCTCAGAATTTCTTCATGAAGAAAGGGTTCAAGTCCAGCAATCTGAAAAGAACGAAGAGTGTAACGAAACTGGACAACCGAAAGAGGTCTGCCTCCCATGTGATGGACAGCCATGAATCGTAAGTAGAGCAGGTCTTTTAGAGTTATCTTTCTTCCCCAAGAACATGTTGTAGCTAGCTACAGCTGGAGTTATTTCCCTTTTGATGTGGTGGTATCCTCTACATGTAATAAAGGAGGCCCAAAAAAAAAAAAAAAAAAAAACCAAGAAAGAATAATTAAGTATTCAGATGAAAATGAATTTAAATGCAGAAAGTGAGGATGCTTTGAGTAGTGCAGCATATGGTAACCGTAGTTTCATACTATGGAAGCATTTTGAATTATGCAGGTGTCACTACTTCTGAATATCAAACTGACAGATGTACAGTTTTAATTGCTTTTAATTTAGTCCTACAATGATTCAGGTATTAGTGTCATCATGTGCTATTCTGGATTTACTGGGGCAGCAGGTGATTAAAATACCACTGTCCACTCACATGGAAACGGTCGCTAAGCAGACTCTATACCGAGCCTCCACAAGGTCTGGCCCTCTCCATTTGATGAGGGCAGAGGTTTCCACATTTTTAACCCTTTGCTCCCACCACAATGGCTTCGGTCCTCAAGTTCAAGGGCCACTTTAGGTTTTATACTGTGTCACTTTTGACTAAGGTCATTAGGGGAGGTGCTCAATTATAATTTTCAGCAGATAAGAGATCTATGACAGAAGAGAATGTCCTACAAATTTTCACTTTCATGCTCTGTTGGAAGTCTTAGGCTTTTAACACCAAAATGGTGATGGGTCGAAGAATACAGTTGGGACTTTGTCATGTTCAATTTCTGCTCTCTCTGATTCTGAAATTGACTGACAAATTGTACCAATGTCAGCAAGAACTGATTTAGATTAATTTATAGTAATGTTGATTGTCATTGGAAATGTCCTATGTGAGATTCTGGTTGGATGGGGTAATCTTATTCCATGAACTGAAAGAACAGGCAAACATTGTGACATAGACATTTTTTTATCATACCTGTCATATTTTTGTCCCCCAAAATTGGAAATTTAAGGGCCAGCATATTGTTTTTGGGTCTATTTACTTTGGTAAATAGACCAATGGAGGAAGCATATGTAGATTTGCTCATGTCATCTGAATATTTAGCGGATTATTATACTGTATTAAGATTCAACACATCACAAAATTTAAACATGCTGAATACACACACGTTACGTGTATGTAAATACAACATTACCATGCTGTTCATTGATTGAATGGAAGTGTAGATTTTGTAGACAATTATCAATCAAATAGTTTTTGGCACAAAGTTTGTGTTAATACTAAAACTATGACATAACATTATTTTTTAAGCACCATAAGATTTGGTTTTCATTATTTTATGAATGACTATTTGCATTTTCAGTACTGAAATAGCCCAGGGAAATGTTCTTTG
>CAJDSM010029549.1:7145-29953 GCA_903981925.1 Ostrea lurida
ACAGCAAGTCCCTCTCATCAAGGAAACAACAGCAAGTCCCTCTCATCATCAGGGAAACAACAGCAAGTCCCTCTCATCAAGGAAACAACAATCAAACACACAAGAAAATTTCATACTTTTTATTGTTTTTCCAGAATCGGATCACATTATCACATCTGTACTTTATCTATATTTGTTTATTACTTCAACACAGAAATGCAAGAAATAAATATCAGGAGAGCATTATATCAATTTTGTTCCCTTCTACTACCAGAACACATACAGAACAAATATTATACAGGTCTCTGTGTACAAAATTTTCCATATAAATTCCAGTTTTTATTTTAATTACATTGTAATTTGCAGTAGCTCGGAAATCTTTTTTCTGTAATATACTGCTGCTAATTAATACACACTTTCCTCTTCTCATACAATTGTTTGGCAATGCTGAATAAATGCATGCATGAAAAATGATATATGGCAGTGAGACAATAAAAAGATACCATTTTCATTTATAGCAAAATAATGGATTATTTGTTGACCTCAGAAATAAATTTCAATGATCTCTGCGCGTTCAATGAATGAAATCTTATATTTTGCATCACACAATAATAATAATACTGTGAAAGAAATAAACATTGCACCAAATAAATAATCCCTGCCTATATAATTAAAGCAACAATATTTTAGTGCATATATATTTCTTATTTGGCAAACAAAAAAATTCGGATCTGACTTCAGTCAAATCATATGTGAAAATATTTCTGCACTAATTCACATCACAATATACTGATCTATTAACATACATACACGTAAACACTCGTACATTCATATATTTCACACAAAATATATTGCACATATAGTTGGGATTTCTACACAAACTAGAGTAATGTCCCTTGGACCATGTTTTACCACCTAATACACAACCTTTTTCGCTTCTCATCACAGACGGAAGAACTGTTTACACGATCGATGAACCGTAAACAGCAGCACTATTTACAGCAGCACATGCTCATCTCATGCCATTTTATCAACACAAAAATAACATCCACATCAAATCACAAAGAAGCACCACGGTAAAATCACAAACGAGCAGGACATGGGTCTGCCATGTAGCGTATACTGAAAGCCACAGATCAACAGGAGCTTGTTTTGAACTCGGCCACTTCTGGCGAGATGAGATTTGTGCGCAGGGGTCCCAACATTGTGTTATTGTTGGTCTGCGAGACACTCCGAAGCTGGTGAAGAGCAGACATAAGTTTAGCATTTGCATTGTCCAGAGTCTTAATGCGCCTCTCCTGGGCTTCAATGACTTTCTGCTTCTGTTTAACAATGGTCTGCATTTCTTCCTGGTCATGGCGAAGCTCACCCTCAACGTTCATCAATCTGTAAATTACAAAACTTGTCAACATACAGCAGTCAAGATATTTGTCTTCAAATCATTTAACCAAGTTTAAAATCTGATACTGTCGGATATTTGAAAGGCAAGAAAATCTTGTCACTTTTTAGGCATGCAAAGCAAGAAAACATGCAGATGCACCTTCTTTGAGTTGTACATCTATTATACACATTCAACATTCCTCAGGTAAAAGTCTTGAAGGAGTGAGCACAGACATGTTCTTAGTATTGCACAAAGCAGAATATTACAATATGAAGAAGTACCCTTTTATAAAGAAAAAAAAATCAGTAGACTGCACAAAGGGAGGTCATTTGATTCTGAAAAGCTAAGCAAAGTGATGCGCAACAAAAACCTGAAGATGACAGATGAGAAGGTATGGAAATGAGTAAATGGAAAAGGTCGTAAAAGGAAAAGGAATATGAAGTAAAAAGGAAAAGGTATGAATACATGTAAAAGGAAAAAGTATCAGTACATATCTTAGGAAAGTTTGGGAAAAGGTATATCTATGGAAAAGGTATGAGCAAAGGTTAAAGGTATGAATACATGTAAAAGGAAAAAGTATCAGTACATATCTAGGAAAGGTTGGGAAAAGATAGAGTATATATCTAAGGAAAAGGTATGAGCAAAGGTTAAAGGTATGAATACACATAAAAGGAAAAGGTAATGACTACACGTAAAAAGAAGGTATCGGTACATATCTTAGGAAAGGTTTCGAAAAGATAGAGTATATATCTAAGGAAAAGGTATGAGTAAAGGTAAAAGGTATGAATACATGTAAAAGGAAAAGACTTGTGCAAGGAAGATCAAAGGTTACTGAAATATGTTCCCAAGTAATTAGTGAGCAAGAATAACACAATGATTGGTGAACAGTCTGTAAATCCACACCAAGTAATACAAGACATATCTGTGTTTACTTTGCTATTTCACTTTTCTATATCCATTAGGATGGACTTGTAAATTGTAGAATAATGTATATACCAAATTTAGAATATACTTTTATAAAAATACCTCCTTAAACTAGAGTAACAAAAACCTTTGTTGTGACCCAGCACCAATGTCAGTATGTATGCTATTGTTACAAAGTGTGGAAATACTACAACGTGACAAACTAGATGTGACTAAAATTAGTTACCAACACCAAGGCTGTTACTGCCATCGGATTCGGTTAGTTGAGATCGGAATGGGGCACACCATTAACCAACCTTGTGATAATGTGCTTCATCTGATCGTCTTTTTCCGCTTGCTGGCGACGCATGCGTTCCTCGCTTTCCTCCAGACGATATTGCCAATCCTCCATCACTTTCTGAGAATCATTTTCGTGTCTATTCAGTTTTTCCTCGGCATGCTGTAACCTCTGCTGGGCCTCAAACAACTGTTGTTTTAATAAGGTCACTTCCTGTTCGTACTGAAATACCCAGAATGACATAATTATCACCTCCCTCTTTAAAATTGCGCAAATTACAGGAAATCAGATATTTTTCCTATAGAAATGCTGCAATAACTTCCTTTATATAGATGTCAAAGGTTCTGTTTTACTAAAACTGGTTCCTCAATATGTTTTGAATAATCAGGAAAGACTCTATTGAAACTGAATAATTTTCCCACATTTCAATGCAACACTAACTTCAAAATTCTTTGATTTAGCTGATATATATTTTTGACAGGGATAAGCAACACATATTAACTAAAATCCTGAATAAATTTACCTCCTGCTTTGTCTTTTCTTGTTCCTGTATCTTTCTTTGAACTGAGCGGATTCCCATGTGAACAGCATTCTGCGGAGACAGACGGCGGTGTGAGGGACTGTCGTCTGCTGAGTCCCGGCCCCGGTCTCGCGTCGACACACCACTGTCACTGTGACTAGGACTACAGGACTTAGCAATGACCGAATCAGTGGCCGTTCTTCGTAAACCTTCACCATAGCGATTATACTGTCGCAGCTGAGAGAAGTCCATGCTTCCAGTGTGTGAAAGCTCACTGGGACGAGTAGGAGCACGACTTAATGAGTATCCTTGTGTGTTTTCATAATTGCTGTTGAATTTATCCTCAAAAACATTTGTGGGACATGAACTGTGGAGGTCAAAGGTTACAGGCTCCATTTTTTTATGGGAGGAGTCTCTGTTTTCTGAGTACATTCTATGTCTCTCAAATTCATTTAGAGATTCTGAGCTGCTAGAACTAGAGAGTTTGGGAGCGAGATTCCTTAGTGGATCACTGGGATTATCACACAAGTTTGGGCGGGATGGGTTGGGATTTCGATTCCTGGTAACATTGGTGTCCTCCTCGCTGCTCAGGGATCCTGAGCTGGCAGACCCCTGGGTCCCCGGGGAGGGGGTAATACACTGACTAGAGCTACTACAGGAGGATGAGTTCATGTGTTTGTATCGGTACATGGGATTGGAAAAAGACAGTGGCTGAAGGCTGTTGGATTGAGAAGGTCTGCTGTTTCCTTCTACATGATTGGATGAATCTACAGGGGAATTTGATTGGCTGTAACCATAGGATTGATATCCTGAGGTAACCGTGGACAATTGGCTTATGGACATTTGACTTCCATTGATGTTATGCTCCAATTCCATTGACTCGTCGTCCACGAGTGACAAAAGGTCAATATAATCACCTTGGTTGCCCTCAGCAGCATTCACAATATCATTCCACTTCTGGTTCACACTGTGTTCACTGGTAATTGTTTTAGAGTTGGCCGACACATTAGACACATTGTCTGAGTGAGTATGTATACGTTTAATGATCACATACTCATCATCGTTATCATTGTAATCACTAACTGTACTGTGTCCGCTACTGATGTGACTGCCCTGTCGAGAATGACGAGCACCCAGGACTGGGATGTCGTCCTCCTCCCCACACTGACGTAAGATGTTCCGCACGATCTCAGTGGGAGAAGACCCAAGCTGAATACTGCTGCTCACATTGTCATAAATCTGAGATTTCCTTTTATTTGGCACTTGTACACTTTTACCCACTTCTGGGTCGTCAATGGCCGAGGTGATGCCACTAAGAATGTTGGTCAATTTTCCCAATTTCATTAGCGTATCCTAAAAGCACAAGAAATGTGTAATTTAATTTTGTATCGTTTGTTGAAGTAATTTCAACTGACAGACATGGCTTTCTCTGTCAGAAAATGCATTAACCTGTTCCTAACCTGATTGGCCTTCTCAAGGTTTTCAGTGAGAAGAATATGTAGCATGGCAAGTTCCTTTCCGAGATCTATGTAGCCATCGTAGTCCAGAAGATGGTTTCCATTGTTGGCACTCTGAAAAACAAAATTATGCATATCTCCAAGTTCAGTTTCTGTACTGCTGTCTTACAAATAGATCATTTGTATTGTAATTTGGAAATCATTAACAATAATGAACTTTTGTGGCTTACAGAAATTTGATCGAGGAATTCTTTCATGCTTCCATCGTGTTTTTCAATAAAATCATTCATGAATTCCATATACTCCTCTTTCCCACCGAATCTGGAATAAAATGTCAAATTAGTGCATGGTGTATATTCATTATTAATACCAAAAAATGAGACCCAGTGTCAGAATTTTACATTTTGACAGAAATCTGGAATCACTCACTTGGTAGAATTGGCAAGAGTCTGAATGGTTTTGGCAATAAGGGTCAAATTCCTAGCAGCCTTCTCTGGCGGAAACTCTACAGAAATAAAAATATTTCCTTAGAATGCAATTTCTTTTGCCAAATGGAAATCGTCTTCCCCTATCACTAAACATTGATCAATTTACTATATTAAAAGATACAAGAATCTCATCTGTAATATCGGTTACTTGTTTTTGGACAACACCATATTGCACGTGCTTATCAACAAAGCAAACTGTTTTATATCAATGTGTTGTATAAAGGAATATATATACCTTGGGTCAGATTGAAGAGACTGGGTGATAAGATGGCAGGACAGAGGAATCTCAGGAAAATGGAGCCACAGATCAGAGTATCAGCACTCTCCATTTTCCCGTTACTGAGGCAACTAGTCCTGAAGCTCGCAAAAACCTCACGCAATTCACTGCAACATCAAGACATTTGTCATTTGATTTTTCATGTTAGGCAATAAATCAGCTGCTGCTACTAAATGATTTTATGACAGAATATTTACCTTGGGAAGTAGCAGGGAGAACTAATGATTTTGGTCCAGACCATATTACAGTACATGTCTAAAAGTTGTTGATGAGTAACAATGCTCGTGGGATTGGCAAGCTTGCCTGGGTCTACTTCACAGTCATCCTCTGTGTTGATGATTGTATGGACGAAGTCACTCAGGGTGTCCTTCAGGTACTGAAAATAAACACACACAAAACACCGGTAAGAATTCAGTGAAAAGATCACATTCAATATTCATCATCACAATTCTTCAATCATTTCAAACTAAAGCTTCAAACTGATGATGGTTTCCAGACTATGGAACATTTCCAAATCAGTTTAAATTTTCCCCCCATTATTCTGAATATTTTTCCATGTACTCTTGTACTTACTTTTTCTCCCACCAGTTTCATGTAGGCTTCCATGGCCTTTGTACCAATACTGTTCCCTCTAAATGTTAAATGCTGGTTATCTGTCAAAAGACCAATTACAAAATGGTTACCTTTAATCACAGTGAAAGCTTTCCCGTGTACAAAATTTCTGTAAATTGCAGAAAATATAAAATTATATTCTATCTCTGAATCCATTACTAGCTTTATAACTCTGTTTTTTCCCCTCAGTTTTTAGCTATACAAGAATTTCAATGGAGCTATCAATTTTCAAATGATTTTTTTGTTTCAGTACTGCAAACAGTTAAGATTAAAAAAAAAAACCAAAAACAAACCCAACACGTTTAAATATTATAAAACTTGTCTGTCTGCAACATTTGTGCTTTTACAGATCTGACATTGATGCCCCGGTTGCATACCTTGTTTAAGCACCTCTCCAATGATGACTTGAGTGAGAAATTCTTTTGCTTTGTCAAGCTTTTGCATGATGTGGACTAGAGTGGAGGCAATATCCTCCTTATCGCGGACACCCACTAGATTCTCCATCACCTCACATAACACATAAAAGTCTGTCGTCAAGTACTGAAACAAATACATCAGCTTCGTTACAAAATATAAAAAGTTTCGCCATTAAGTAATGGTCACATCTTTACCTACTTTAAAACCCTTTTAGTTTGAAGCATAAGATATTTCTAATAACAGTTTTAGAAAATTGTAAAATGCAATTTTTTATGTAAATTCTTCGTATTTTTGTATTCACCTGAGTGAAATCTTGGTACAGATCTTTGGGGAGTATGTGAACAGTTTGGTATCTCAATCGCAGTCGGATCAAGGGGAGATCACCCTTGCTCTCCTTTCCTGTTTTCCCAACCGTTCCTGAGCTTGCAGTGAACCACTTTTCAACAAATTGTCGACCATGGATTTCAGCAACTGGTATATTTATATATCCTGCAATATACCAGTACATGTATCACATCATGTAAACTATATTTTTAAACATTACCTCAAAAAGGAAGTCTAAATACAGAATTTGTGGTTCCCAAGTAAATCTTGTCAGTTAATAAACCTGCCACTAACATTTCTCTTTTCAATGTCACCTTACTATATATCTTTGTGTACTGAGTAATCCTCAATTAAATGCTTTCATACTGACATCTCTGTGACCTCTAGTCTACAATGAGATTCCTGTACCCCTATAATTTTCAAAGTTATTATACCTATTTTGGTATTTTTGTCCTTTTTCTTCTTTTTGATATCGGCCTCTCTGTAAAGATTTACTGTCACAATTTGCACTGGGTTCAAATTGCTGAAATGAAGAAAGATGACACTGTAAGTTAACAAAATCTCTTCTCATCAGAAGTGAAATGTAAAATAAAATTTCAGATGCAATTTTTCTCACTTGAATTCAAAGTGTTCTCCCCAGAACAACATGTCGGACTTTGTTTTGCTAGATGTGCGTGCATAAAGAGTCTGGTCCATACAAATCTCACAGTAGTACCTGCAAGGAAAACTCAACAACTCAATATCTGTAGCTTTATGAATTTTACATTCATAATAAAATTCATCAAACATAGGTATTTCATTGACATTTTAATACATTTTCTTCATACATTGCTTTTCATGGTTGAAAAATATACATTTGGAATGCTTCATAAATTGCTGTCTAAGGGGTAGAGAGGACTATCTGAACTGAAATCTCACGAGTCTAAAATTTGCTCTCATACTCCGGATAAGTTCATCTTCATCAAACAATTGACTTGGGGGGGGGACAACAGTGCTTGTATCTGTGGGTCATTGACATACATAGTGTATACACAAACATCTCCCACTCATTACACACTCTTCACAAGAGCCAAGCATCTGAAATCTGGCTAGCTCAGGGTTTTTTTCTCCCACCAGGTCTTCAGTCTAATCTTTATACTCGTTGTATCAGGGGGCTTTAATGGATGTTTATGTAACAGGGTCAATGGGTTCTCAAGTATCCTTAACTTCCAAATTTCCTGTCTACAGAGCCAGTATACAAAACTTCAGGTCCCTAGCTAATCGTTCTGCTCTAACTTACACTCTCTATGACTGTTGATGAATAATTAACGTAAACAATGATAGATAAAATACATGCTCGGCTGAACTGATTTCCCCCATGGGCTTTGTGACTCATACACCCTAAATATTTTTCTTTTTTCCTTCATTTTTTTTCCATTGTCTGCGTGTTGTTCTTTGACAAGACAACATAAATCCAGCTCATCAAATGAAGCTTCACTAAGCTCCATTGTCTTACTACAATGCCCTAGAGTCAGTTTTAGCCTCAAAATAATAAAGAGGCAGTCTATTTGTTATGGGAAAAGTTCTTGTCTTCTTATCTAAGCTTTATTATGTACATGTAGGTTTAAATTGTTTAAACATACATCCTACATATACCTGGCACAATTACCTTGCAAGAGGAAATTGTTAAGCTGTAATTGTCAAATAAGCCCATTAGATAAAAGGCCAGTCTATTTCAAGTAACAGATCTGCCCACATAGGGCAGAAATTCAGATACACACACGGTCGTGTTTCCTTCTTTGTTAAAATGATGTACTTTCAAATTATCTCTCCAAAAAATCGTCTGTTTTATAAATTCATAAACACCTGATAATAATCTTTATGTCATTGCCCAAGTACGTTTCATTTATCCTATCAAAAATATTTGTAGGAAACTTACTGATGAAAACAATGATGTACAATGTATCAACTTGATTTTTTTTTTATTATTATTTTTTTTTAACCATATTGTTCTCAGTCTGTATCATTTCTCGGTTTACATACAAAATCTTTTCTGTCTCTCTGTGGGCTCTCAACTGGAAACTACCTAATATACAGATCTTTTCTTACCTTTTCTTACATGGTACATTTTTGGCCTCTTTTATCCACAGCTTCAAAGAATTATCTGTCCTCCTCATATTGTCCTGATTAGGCTGCACGGTCTTCCTTAAACTAAAATAAACCATCACAACTTGTTCAGATATGATAAAACATATTATTACATGTATCAACCATTCATCACTGTCCTACAGAGAGACTGAAACTGTTTGACTTCTGCGGGACCCACGACTTTTAGGATGTTTTTGAGGTATAATCCATAGGAACTGATTAATAAAAGGAGTGCTATTATACTGAATGAATTCATTAAACATTATCATAATAATGGTGTCAGTAGGTTCCATTTGACAGTTAGGCAACATATCCCATTAAGGTTGTAAAATTGCTAATGGAATGGGAAAGATTTCATTGTTGTCAATGGATTCTGTAATGGGATTAATTGATTTTCAAAACATTGACAAGCTAGAAATGTATATTTTATGGGCAAATGTTTACAAATGGAACTTGAATGATTCATACAGTATAAGTAAGGAATGATGACCTTCAAAAAATGCTTAAAGTTCCCAACAAAGGCTCGATATAAGTGTTTTAGCGTTCAGATTACCTACATCCCACAGGGGTGACCTTTACTAAAACAGTTCTCTCAAAAATTCAACAAGCTGTCAATTCAGTAGGAGTCACCTTTGAAATATTTGTATCAAAATTCATTTTTCTTCAAATACAGCCTTATCAAGTTCTCATTTTTATAATAATTGGCATAATGAGCATAGCTAAGCAAACAAGTAAGTATACACAGGAGACATAATTTTCATATCAATGTCTTACCTGCCGAGCCATTTTTGTCTTTCTTCCGATGTCCGGCAGGAAATATATTTGCTGCCATGACTGGTGGCCACTTGGAAGCAATGTTCTTTCCCAAGGACACTATTGTGTAGGGGTTTTACATCTATGTCCTGACCGGTCAGGTCAATGGAATGCATGGTCACTGAGCTGGTCAGCAGGGATTCATGGGATCGGGAGGAACGGATTCGGGAATTAATGATGTTCCTGAAAGGATACACGAGCACATCAAAAATAACGTCCACCCTCTCTCTCCAATTTTCACCATTTCTCTCTCGCCAGGAGTCAGGGTTAGAGTTGTTGTTTCCTGGAACACTTAAAAATCGCTGAAATATGGCCATGTTTGACACTGGCCTTCTGTCTGCCGATTGGTTATTAAGATTAACTCAGACAGAAATCAATGAAAAAGCATTGGCAATATGGAAAAGTCTAATTCCAATGTTTAAATATGGATGTTTACACAGTAATCCACAGTTGGCCTGTCCAAGAATATTCATAAAGATGCTTGAAGCCAAAACTCACAGATGTTTTCTCTTGCATATAAAATCAATACTGTGTTGCACATTTGCAAAGATTGTCTTTTAGATTTATTCTAAGTCTGGGGTGCATGCGCTTTTTCACGCTTTAAATGAATGAAGAAAACCCAAGAGATTTTCCTCACGAACAAGAGGAAATAGTCATTACCACATCTGTTTACCGATGTGACTTAGCATGTTAGTAGGTAAGATGTAGGTGTGCTCTAGAATATAGCTAATTATCATCAATATTCAATGACAGATACAGGTGAATATAGTAAACACGCAGTGAACATGAGATTTACTTTCACTCGATCCCTGATGAAAAGGTCCATCTTTTCCCATGCACTATATCCTCTTTTTTTTTTTTTGTGATGTTGGCGGCAGTCTTATCAGTGATAAAGATAAACAAGTTTTTTCATCTGGCAATAAATCCGTTTCACCTCTTACTCCGATTAGGTCTAAAACACAACATGAAGCACAACACTGGGGCAAGTATCAGTTCAGGATAATAAATCCTGAATTGTCAAAAAGAAAAAAAAATTCCCACTCTCAATGTAGCTGACAGACTGTTTCAGTGAAATGCTTGACCTATGACCATCCACCATCACAGCGAACAGGAAGATAGCTTTGAAGACTGTGATCTTCCTCCATCAACAATGTACCAATTAGTGATGTCTCTATTTCCAGTACTGGAAACACTTCATGACTTGTGCGTTAATATGTACATAGAAACTTTCCAACTTCCTCTTGTGCATGGCATAAACAAAGCTACAGACAGTGAGGTCTGTGACAGTAACAAAGGCTTAGAAATCGATGTTCAATCGTGGCAGCAATCCAAGAACCTTTAGTACGTAATGTCCCACCAACTCTCCTATTGTAAATCAGACTTTTTAACCTCGATCAACAGATTCACTGGTAGACATTTTCATGAGTCAGGGTGATTCTTGATCCATACTGGAGTCTCACTACAGTACAAACAGCCCTTACTCTGTGAGAGCCGACAGGTTTCTATGAGTCAAGGCTTTATTTTTGGGCCTTTTGTGGAGATCATTGACCAGGAGGTGAGGTATAAAGATGTCCAATATTAACAAGGCCCCGACACAAAGTCACAATAAATGTTTCCACCGTACAGAATCCCATTCAAACACCTTTATGAAAATGATACAAATCTTTACTTCCTGTCGTCAATAGTTAAGCACGAAATCTGATCGCAATGTCATATATCTTAAACAAATTTACACAGCGGTAATGTCCTTTATACAAACTGCCATACAAAAATATTTTCACAAGAGATACACATTAGGAAAGTTCATCACTCTAAACACAAATCACATAACTGTCTACAAGAACTGGCCATGTAAAAGGTAAATTTAGTTCACCAAACCCAAATCATAAAACACATCCAATCTATCACCATTACCAAGCCTTACTCTGATAGAGCATGGAGCAACATCTGTTGTTCTCTATAACCTTGTCTTCCAAAGTCATCATGCTCAGTCATTCAGAAAGACTTTGTGCTTCAGACATTAAATATCATATTTGGCCAAGAATATGACAAATTCATGACATTCACACGGAGAACAATCCAATATAACACTCAGGTACATCAAAGTATGTAGGTTAAAGCCAGGGTTTTGCCATTACACAAACCAGATTTTGTAAAACGTCCCATCTGTGACATGATCATTGTCTAAAAAAAATCCCAATATGTGAAATACATGTACCTATTTTTTTTTTCTTTCTTTTTTTATTTTTTTGTTTCATAACGAACTAAACAAGAGATATTTAAATACATCCAATGTCTATTTTTGTAGTTAGTGATCCAATAATATGAATATCCACTAAAATTAGACACAATTTGAAAAGACAATTATGCAATGCGTGTGTGTGTCTTTTAAATAACAATGCTTTGTTTACTAGTGATCATTGTATTACGGGTGTTTTTGTTAAATCTAATGTCTTTTTAAAAAATTAAAAACATTTCACGGAAACATGACTATAATTCTTACCGCTTTAGGAACTCTTCGTAAGCATGAGAACGATTTTTCATCATGAAACAAACATGAAAATACTCAAGTTTAACATCCAATGACCACATTTAATGTGATGTTTATTCAATGATCACATTTAATGTGATGTTTTCTTTCTTTATTAATTTGAAGGAGGCTGATCAATGGCTATAAAATCACCCACCACACTATATCCTGTATCAGGTCCTATGATTACACAATGTAGATACAATGAATGACACTACACAATCAGCTTATACACCCTGATCCTGTAAGACCAACAAGATAAATTAAATACACAAAATAAAGAAAATATGTAACGGCATTATCGCTGGTCTGACCCCCTACTGGACGTCGCGTATTACAGTAACCACTGGACCCCGAAATCCCCTGCCACAAAACCACGTTTCACGGCTCCTATTTACCTTACAGTCAACTTCTGACATACAAACTTATTACTGTATGACTAAACTAACTATAAAGAAATTAAGTAAACAGTGTCACTTGCTTCCAGTAAGATTAATTAACTTATGTGAAAGCTGTTTAAATATATTTTTGTAATGACAAGTTCATCAAAAACTAATTTCTTCGATGAAGTTGAAAATAATTGACCCCAATATGTAATTTTAATCGCATTTTCAATGTTGTGAGTCACTTATCTGTTGTGTAATCAATACATTCATTATTGTACTTTAGTAACTGAATGAGTTAATCGGAGGGGTATTTCCTTCTCATTTTCTTTTCATCTTATCACAATGCATAATCAAACCAAATAACCTGTGTAACCAAGGAAATTATTTTGGACAATTCTGAAATTCAACCAAAAACATGACCTACCTCCACATTTTGAATGATAAATTAATTCCAAAACACTGAAAAAATACATTCACACAATATCGCACATTTTCACTGTCTGGAAAGTAAAATCATCCAGTTCAATGCCTTTTCTCTCGAGAGAGACTCAGCCTGCCTTTGAGAAATTATGTCTAACTACATCCCACACTACCAATAGCAGCATCCTGTCCAGAAATAAACAATGTCGATGTCTGTTTACACCTGCCTTCCATCTCTACCAATAAACCAGTGTCCTCGTAATTGAAGATGTATACAAGAAGCAGACGCATCATAGTATAACTATACACATTAAATGAAAAAGTATCTATTTTTTTTCTAATGAGGAGGTGGGAAGCCTCGGAGCTGCATCATTATGTCAGGGGGGATCTTTATTATACAGGGAGAAGTGAAAACATCTGTTGGAAGACCAGAATACACTGCCAAAAAACAAAAAGAAAAAAGAATTTGCTGAGACAGAAAATCTGAATCCTCAACCACCTGCCCCTCTTTGTGATATTCTCGACAACAATGACATCCAATCAGATTTAGCCCAAACAATTTGAAACCTATCATGAAAGTCAACACAAAATATGTATCTGTAACGCACATAACAGCATGGCTGTCAAACTCTTACTTGTTCTTCCGTTTCCTAACAAGGGTGTCCATTTTTTCTGCCAGACTCCTACGACGGTTGGTCATGATTGTTTTGCGAACATGAATGAACACACCATTAACTCCCGAGCACACCTGCCCTTCCTCTACCTCCAGCTACCTGGCGTTCTACCTTCCGTCTGACCACTCATTCACTTACACCTGACAAGCTAGACCTTGTGCCCTTGACACCTTTTAAACTTTGTCAATAAATAAAGTTGCTGTTTATAGTGTTATATTGCAGCATTACATAGTACCATTGTGGAATGTGTCAAATCACTTGCTGTGTTATTTCTCTGGGCAAAATTTATACAGTAATTAGCAGCCACTGGGGGCAGTTTGACAAATTAACACCTCCAGCTATTACTGAAAATAACAAATGCTAAGCTTTTAATTAACATCCTAAATAGATGAAGAGTTTGTTTTTATATTTTAGATACAGTGCAAAATTTCACTGAAGTTAATACAAAAGCAAAGCAATTAACAGTAATTAGATTCAAAAGCTATTAGCTCAATTCCATTCAATTCATTTATTCACCCAAACCACAGATACAGTGGTACAAGATCATACAAGAGGTACAGTAAAAGAAATTCCATGTATCAATACATGCTCTAACTTGGATAATGCAAGAGAAAATGAAATGCCAACAGCAGTTTTCATGATTTGAAGAAAAATTTCAAGAGAAACAGAAGATGGAAGGATCAAACTGATAAAAGCTTTCGATCTGTTTGTAATAAATAGACTATAATTCCAAAACTCCTCAATGGTAACGTCTCGTACAAGTCAGATTACAAGGAAAACAGGATACTTAACACGTTTAGAACACAAGAACATGTTTGTGTTTCATTTGCCCAACCTTACAGTGAGCAATTCTTCGTACATGTTCTTCTGTGGAAATGCAAAAAATAGTAATCATATAGCCCATAATGGCTATCTTAACCTTAATTAGCATTTTACATACATGTGATAAATTCTGACTGCCTATGAGTGAGATTTTGCCGAGCTAAGGGTGAGATTGGGGTGATTTGGGGTGAGATTTTTTTTATATCAATGATTTGCTGTAATAAAGGCATAATATGACTTAAAATACTAGCTTTAGTTCATTTTTTATCATAAAAGCAATTATCAAGTGTCACAATCAAGTTTCAGCAGTTAAGTGTTCATTTGATAGCATTAGTCTCTACTAATGTAAGATTCTTCTTGGAGTATCTTCTGGACATAGCAGGCATTTTTGGCTTTTTTGATACAACTTTCATGATTAAAGGGAAACTAATTGCCATACTACACCTTTAACAACAAGTTTTTTTGGGGGGCGAGATATCGCTACCCGCGGAGGAGGTCGTGAGATTGCTTCAAAAAGGGTGAGTCTCTCCCCAAAAGGGTGAGATATCACATGTATGATTTTAACAAAAAATATTCATCAAATGCATAGCCAATTATAACTGGAAGTTGAAGACTACCTGCCAACTGTTCAAAAGTTCATGAAGCCATGGAATCTCAAAGAGTCTGACTAATCACTACAGAAATGGTATACATACCTCACTCTTTTGAAAGATGAATTTGGCATATTTTCTCATATATTAAATGAAATAATTGACTATATCTTGCTCTCAGTCAATTCGGACCACACTGAAGTAAATATTGACGTTCACTGTCCACCATCATCTCATACATAATGTTACAAAATACTTATAGGAAGATAATTTATACATGTAGATAGAAACAGGAATTGATGAAGTGCATATTGATAATGACCCTATATTAAGTAATCACATGGAAATTCTGGCTCGATCTCTATGCACTAGCTGATACTGGATAAAACTCAAGTGATTTACACTTAAGAGAAAGAACATGCAGTAACACCCTTTTGAAGTATATAAATGTTTATTTAATATGAAGATTTTATTTTTAGAACGTTATTCTGTCTCTTCATGACATAACTGTCAGGAGGTTATTACTAAAACTGATGCAATGATTCTGTAAGTTCAGAAGGACTGTAGAAATCGGTGATTTGAAACCAGCCACTGAATTTCAGGGGGATGAACTGCAATGCTTCAAATCTGCATACTTCGTGAAATGCTTCCGCACTTCGTGAAAAAGTATGCCAGCATGAGCTTGTAGCTCATACTCACATAATTTCAAAATTAAATTTATGATCATCTTAAATTTACATTCTATTTCTGTCAGATATCCCAACTGTTACAATGAAATCAATTGCACTATATGTAGTCTTCATACACGCATTGGATGCAACTGCAGTTCATGAGGAGATGGTTATCAGTATAGATATCAAATGTTAAGACAGCATTAAAAATGTAGATATCAAAGTTTGCAAGCAGAGAGTCAGCAGTCATTTGTTTTATGAAGCACTAGAAAGCACTATGTCATATTAGATACACAAATGTTAGGATGATGCATGTGATGAGTTAGATATAAAAATGAGAATGCGCATACCATGTGTGTTGGTTTTCTGGGGTTACAATGGAACACCTACACATACTAAAGAAAAAACATTTTCTCAATGTAATACTTTGGCAAACTGTAACAACATTCTTCAGAGGAACATACACACACTGAATGGATAACCACAACGGAACAGGACTGATGGTTCTTCATCACTTGATTAACTTTTCTGGCAGATCCATGCAAAGGGGTGGGAGTGGGAATAAATATACAGTCTGATGTAGGTACATGTAGTTCATGAAGAGTAGATAACTTTAAATATCTTCCTAACAAAATTTTGACAATGATTTTAATACTAGCACATTGTTTGTTCATACACCTATCGTAATTTTAAAATCTAGGAAGATTTTTCCTGGCACAACTAAAGGTATAGATGTGCTGTATCAATTGGATATTTTTGCTGGCATAAAATTATGTGCTTTTTATCAAGCTATCTAGACATATAAGTTATACCCTTTACACAAATTCTACAATATAACTTGCTCAGATTAAAAAGTAATCAAGCTAATTTCCTATTTAGTTATTTCTTCTCCAAGTCGGATAAAGAACACCCCATTTTGAAATAGTTATGATCATGTGACTTCGCAAGCTGAATTCGGAGAGCAAACAATCACATGACTTGAAAATGTGGACAACCTGTATGCTATAATAGCAGCACACATACTATGATAAAAGACAGTCAAACAGAAAAAAGAAAACTAATTTGAGCAATGGAAGGGGCACTTAGATTTTAATTCCACGACATACTGTAAACAAAATCCTCTTTTCCTGTAATGTTTCTAATAATACTTTTCTAGTGCACGTACTAGCTTGCTCACACCCATCATATCCATTAGAAAATCATGGTTTTTCCGCTTGCATTGAATATACAAGCCAATATATGATTTGCCAAATGTTTCATTTATTATTATTTTTCATAAATTATCATACTGACAAATTTTGGTCTAGACTTCTTTCATTTAAAAAATGCTGTTTAATTAACATTATCCTAATTTGGGCTATAAGGGTACTATTACAATTTTGAATCAAAAGTTTGTTTGCAAGATCTGACATCTTAGATAATTTGAAAGTTAAATGTTCTGAAGAGATTGCAGGGAAGTTATGTTTTAACCTCTACTATTCCTGGTTCTCTCCAGTGTACTTGGTGGCTTTGATTTACCCCCTTGACCTTATACATATCATAGTTAATGACCTTACAAGATATTTTAAGCTTGCAGTATAATTGCATTCTTTAAATACTCATTATGAAGTTTTAAATAACTGTAATATATATTTTATCTGATAGCACTGTCATGCATAAATGGTAATAATTAGTATATATATATATATGGATTGCGATGATCAATTTAATATGCCTGCGAAAATGCAATCAGCCAAACTAAACTCAAAAAAGCTTCTGATAGTGCAACCAAAGAGGCAAAAAATAAGCTACTCACAAGCTATTTTTCTGCTCAGAAAGATCACTTTGGCTGTCAACATTAACATCCCGATTTCTTTTGCGATTCAAACGTCCCAGACTCATGGTTCTCTTCAATGAACTGACGAAGGTGTTGCTATATAAATACAAAATCAACGTGCATCAAAATAAAACACAGCAGAGATCAAACGAAATCAAAACGTGGATGAAAAGCTACAAAAACGTGGATGAAAAGCTACAAAACATGGCTAAAATATCAGAGAGATAACCCTATCACCACTAGAGTAAAAATACTACCAGAAATTCGAAAACTAAATGAAATCCAACACCAGTGTTTACACAAAGAGCAGTCTACAGTGAAACTAATATGTAGCGGTTAAAAAAATACTGAATTTTTCGCCTGCACACAAAAACCACAAAATAACTGAGAGTAGTGTAAGATCCTTACTCCATAGTTGCAGCAACTCGCACGCCTGACCACCATAAGTTTCTATGCCTAGTGTGTAGATGTATGTAGGATTTTCATGAGAGGTGAGGTCATTTTGTCAGTCCGGAAATGTTTCAAGTGATACAGAATTCTTCAGAGAGGGACGGCTTTGTACAATACACAGAGAGTCCTCCTCTCTGATATAATCACAATAACCTTCACAATGTTACATGAAGGATCTGTCGTGTTTGTCTATTGTATATGCTGTTGTTGTTGTTAAAAAAAAAAGTCATGGATGAATTTTCATCTCTTATTTTGCATCATTTTTGATCAACAATTCCCAGAACAACTATTGAAACCACGCCTGAAGAACTAAAATGTCTTGGCACTGGACTCAAAACACTGGTGTGCTAATGAGGAAATATTCACAACCACCACAGAGTAGTAAAACAACATATTTATTATATCATACACCTGAAAGGGCAATATCGCCTGACAGAAATCAGGTGAAAATCAGTACAGATTGTGACATTTCATTAATCAGATCTTCATTACTGGGAAGCCGAGTCACTGAACACCAGTCCAAAGGTGAGAGGACTTCCAAAAGTCTGATTCCATTGAAGTGTTGTATAATAGGTGATATGTAATGATAGTGAACATGTATCAGTACCTAAATCATACACAAACAGAACTTTATAATAAGAAATTTTCAGTTTTCCAATTAAGCTATACTTTCAGAAACATCTTGAATATTAATTCAAGCTGACTCATCATCTCAATGTAGCAATGCACGACTTAGGAAGAATAACATGTGATTAAAAGATTTAAATGCATCTTAGCACATATATGAAAATGAGATGGTGCAATATTTTCCAGTATTTGTATACTGATTTTATGAATACAAAATAAACTTGATCTAAAGGTAGCAAATCAATGTCGATTACAGAATAGACTAAAAATAGCTAGTCCATTGAATGGCAGTCATAATAAGAAATATCACTAGACAGCTAGTGGCCATTGAATGAATCATTTTAAAGTTCAATAGACTGCAGGCATTCTTGATAAACTGTATCTTTAGTCGACCAGACTACCAATCAACCTTAAAACGTGACAAAATTCTAAATTATGAACGCGTTGTGGTCAAGCCATATAGACATGAAACAGTAGAGTGAACTTACAATCGGTCAGTAGCACTGGCCTGAAGCCTAAATAACTCTTACCTACAGTTTATTAGGTGACCATGGACAGTTTACTGTAGTTTCTCATGTACTCGTCTATATCCCTACATTCTTAGTAGAAACTTGTATAGAAGTAGGTCATCGAGAAAAGATATGAAGATATTCCTGGGTGTTAAATCCAATCTAATCGTAAAATTTCTATCTATATAAGCTGCAAAGATAGTTGTCCCCACTACACAACAAACCTGTCGATCCTAAGATGAGGAGATATACAGAGCCTTCTGTTCAGGCCTTTGTAAACAGGAATAAACAAAACAAATGACAAAGAAGTAGTTTGTTGTACTGTTTTAAAGGATAACGCCTCTAAGATGATATTCTTTGAAGGATTTTTTTTTAGTGGTGGGTGAAACAAGTAGAGGAAAAGAAAAGGCAATGTACGGAATGCTACGTTCACAAAATTTATATGATCTTGGGATTCTTTATCATACAAGATATGATTTTCAGATTACATGGCTATACATCAAAGCTGAAAGATATGTGATTTCATTAGGGGAAGTCAAAAGCATCAGAAAATCTGAATGGAAAGAAATATTTGGTATTTGGCGGTAAACAATATGGTAATGAAACCTGACATATCAAAAGGATTTTCTCCAACACCCTTGCTAGCCTCTGTCTCTACCACATGACACCACGGCTAATCAATCACAAAGCCCCACTGGAACTGATACAAAACACCTTGTATTCCATCAACAATTTCAAGAATAAGACTCAAAGATAAACACTGAATCTGCAATGCTTTTTTACTAGCAGGGAATGATTCCTTTCAAAAACAGTTTCTTTTGTACTGTAATTAATGACCATCTCAAGCCTGCTCTTTCATCTGGCTTTTGTGTTTGCATATGGCCTCAAAAAAATTTACATGTTTATACATAGTTTTATTTCCCTTCTTTATGACAATACCTGCGGGGAAAATGAATGTTGAGAGACCTAAGCAAATGTTTCTTTTTAATGCACTTGGGCATGGTCCAACTAGAAAAGAAGGACACTAATCTTAATATATCCAATTAAGTTAAAGCATGTGCCACAAAGAACGAATGAAACAAGTCAAGATATTTTTAATTTTGAAAACGGTACCAAATTGATCCGAATCTAACCAATATAACAATGATTTTGAAAAATGCAGGAAATAATTCATTTATTGCATATGATACTGATCTAATGCAATTCAAATTTGAAAGCAAACAAGGTCAAATGTTCCAAGCGGAAATTGCTCTGGTCAGGAAGTCAGCAAACATGGAGGCTTGTGACTAATCAGAGTTTCACAATATTTGACAAACTTGTGTCAATACTGAGCCCTAGTAATGGAATCCTGAGGCAACAGGCTAATAATCTTATGTTCATCGGGTATCAAATAAAGCAAGCTGCATTCCAGAAGTGCCCTGGGTATAATATACCCACACTGCACCAGGTATTGAACTTCCAAGGAAAATTCTCTGACAGCCCGCATACTGTATTACAACAATTTCACAGCTAACTGGAAGCCATTATAGCCTGCTGGAGTTCAATTTTTAAAAATAGAGATTATGAATCATAGCATGTAATGCTATCTAACCCTGGGAAAGAGCCTATCTGTGGAGTCAATTACTATTTCACATCATCTGTTGCAAATTCCCCTGGAGCTGATGCATCTCTTAACGGCTAGAGTTTACATAGTTCTCCCTTGGAGCTATGTAAATTGAGTTTCCCCACACTTAAAATGTTTAGCATCAGATTGTGCAGAGCATAATTCGTCATTACTGTGTGTTCAATATTTAATTATCTCTGAATAAATTAAACACTCCTCTCAAAATGATGAATTTTACATTAGATACTTTCCCTTGAACACGCTAGATGTCCTCATTAAAAGATCCCTGCAGCTTGCGCTATATGTTTTTTTTTTTCAGAATATTATGAATGCTGCACAGATTTCATTTCGAACTGTGGGAGGATTTATAGATATCAATATGATTTGTGCACATGCCTTTATCAAATCCGAAAACACTATATTTAGTTTAGTGTATTGGCAATGTACATGTCTGCCTCTTAAGTACTATAGTAAATTTATTGTAACAGGATGCAGAATATATACCTATAGTACCACTACATGAGTATTATACAATGAGTACAATAATATAATATATATATAATATATTAACTAGCCAATGCATTACCTGGTAAGTTACAGTAATTAGTAGCTTTTTATCAAGTTTCTGTTTTAAATGATTGTTATCTGCTGTGAAATACTTAATTAAAGTTGGGGGTCTTTTGATCATGAAACAGGTTAAGTGCATGTAGCAATACATGCTGTAAACATTTTCAGATATGATCAGAATCAGCTCAGTAAGGGTCTTCCTTTACATGAACTCCTATCTTCATTATGAACCTTTCCCACCCATTATTCCTGACCCCTCTAAGAATAGCATACAAATCACTTCCATTATTTCCTTACTGTCCCTAATCCATTAATATATAAGCACTATCTTCCTATAATGTCTGCTAGAGGCATAATTAGCAAAAATGTCTTGAGATGGTATTACTGAGATAAACAGAAAATGACATGTGTTTTCTACCACACATGGCATTGATTTTTATCCATGAATTCCAATTGGTGGTTTTTTACACACACACACAGTGCCTGATCGATGGCATTCCATTATACCAGACATCCAACATGTTTCAGTCTTTCTCAAAGACTTCCACTGCAGAATTTTGGTCTTCAAACTCTTGTATGTGCCTCCTTTCCCTCCCGAACTCCTCTAGTGACCAACAAGTGTGATACATATATATACAAATCTACCACACTGACCAGAATCATGCACATCAATGACAACCTACCTTACACTTGTTCTTTCGACCCATGGTCAGTTTCACTGATGACTGGTTGTAAAGGAAGTTAAAATCTACCCAGCCTTTTGATCTGGTGTGAGCAGAACTCAGAAAAAATGTAGCACTGCACTCTGTACTCAATCAATACAAACAAGTTATAAATCACCTCCCCTGCAATCTCACACTGGTTTAGTCCACCAATTGAAATCAATTTGATGGTTCAGTCTATTACTTACTACAGAGGGGTTGAAGGTATTTTATATTCACTATCAGCAGGTTGAGAGAAATTGCTACAAGGAGTTTCACATAGATTAACTTTCTGGAGAGATTATGAGAGAACCAGTGCTAAAAATTAACTTACATTTGTCTGGGTTTTATGGAAAACAAACATCTTAAATACATCTTTTGTGTATTAATTTAAAATAATCCCCCAGTGATTCTAAGTATGTTATACATGAAACCACCTGTATAGGAAATTAGCTTAATTCAATATAGAGTCATGGTATGGTCATTTTCAATGCAGGAACCACATAGACTCTAATTCCAATAATCAATGTAATTTGGTTATAGAGCGTATATTGTGTTTATCCCAGCCTTCTCAAATAGGCACAGCTAGTCGTCCATCCTGTGCAGAATCATCAAATTGCTAATTGTAGACATTTCACTCAAAATATTTTTATCAACCCAATTCCTGTAGATTTTATTTGCATAATTTTGTGAGATAATGAGGTTATGAATAATTAATTTTCCTATTTTGTTTCTCAAATTTCATCATTTTAAAGATCAGCTACAAATTCCTGCATATATCTATTGTCTCTACTATCATGAAATATCTATTGTCTCTACTATCATGAAAATAAAGCCTAGCTCTCA
>CAJDSM010029550.1:5718-22916 GCA_903981925.1 Ostrea lurida
GGTAGTGAGGTATTTAATCTGTTACATAATCTTGGTCAAGTGTGAAAATATTGCCGATAGCAAATGTCTTTTACAAGGGTCGTTGAAGAATCTTAGGTAACTTGCCGTTATATATCGGATTTTATGTAGTATCAAAATGCACATTTGTTACCAATAAGTGGTGCTGGTGCCAAAGTGCGAATTCATATGCAAATATCAAGCAAAATAAATAGTGTGCAGATTTGTTACGAACAAAATTCTGACGGTATATCGAATGACTGTATTTATTTAGAGAGATTTAACCAACAATTACAAAGAAGTCTTCCCTACTATTAAGATTTAGCTCTAGATTATTCTGAAATATGAGCAAATTCTAGTTGCTGGCATGTTTTGGGTGTTCTCATGGTTAAAACAAAATATGCTGGTTTTCATTTACTAGTATATCATAGATGGAATGTGATTGTGCCGTAATACTCCCAAGGCAATTATTTTTATCACTTGGATTCAGAAATTATGCATTGTAAAATACATGTAGTACTCTTCAATTGTGAATTCGAATTAACCCAGTCAATGTATTTGAATTAATTACCTTCCCGAATTTTACAGCACTACTCAATCGACAGATTCTTCAGCTTCAGGGTAAGTGGATGGAACTGGGTATGTACTGCTTCTGAGTTCTCTCAATCATAACAAGCTCCAAATATTACCTTAATTTATGAAGAAATTTAAGTAGTTTGTTTGGAAATATTACTTTTTTGCATAATTTATTTTAATTCATTATTTTTGCTTGTATGTTAGCTGGATTCAGGTATTGAGGAAATTTAAGCACATGTAGTTTGTTTTTGGAATATTACTTTCTTTGCATGGTTTATATTCTATTATTTCTGCTTAAGGTATTGAATATGATTCTACAGAAATATTGTAACTGAATTTGTGTCAGCGACG
Organism: Ostrea lurida; assembly: GCA_903981925.1. NCBI lineage: Eukaryota > Metazoa > Mollusca > Bivalvia > Ostreida > Ostreidae > Ostrea > Ostrea lurida. Next base: position 6,643 of record CAJDSM010029550.1, read on the forward strand.
CGTTTAAGAAACCGAGGGAAATTGACGAGCTGTATAGAAAGTACCTAAATGTATAACAGTCCAAATGACGTCACAATGAAATAAATGACGTCATGACAACAGTTGTATAGTAACTGATGTTGCTTTTGTGGGGAAATGGCAATATATTATGTACCATTTTAATGCATAGCTAAGGGCTTGCGTTCAACATTAGGAAATATTTGGCATCATTTTATCAACCCTCGGTGCTTGAAACGTGGAGAGGGTTTGATACTACATTGGTGTAGAAATAATTTTGTCATAATCGGTGTTAAAAATGTTTGGCAATTCCGTTTAAGTTTCCATATATTTTTTCTAACTATATTTCAAAATACAGACATATTGGTCTCCTACAGAAAATGTGTGAAGTAGGATTTGTTTTCAAAAGTATGCATTGAATACAATTGATTTAATAATTCTTGCCCTTGTTCTATGCATTTGATGTTCATAAACCATGCCTATATTTAGCTGTGTCACATGACCCAGAGCACGTGAATTATTCAATTATGTACCATGCGATTGCTTGATACTCGACATGTTGAACCATTTACTACAGTAGATGCATCACTTGTGGTTTAAGTTTTCTTAATTTACCTTCCAAACCTGTGATTTGTACAGAACGTGATTATCGTACTATATTTAATGGATGATCCTTAACGTCGTATGAGTGCAAAAAGAGCAAAAGATACCATATAAGCTTGGGGAATGGGCGCTGTGAGATCTCAGCTTTTGTGTAGAGACTTACACTTTTTGGAGCCAACTCTCCACGACCTTCTACGCAACGGGTAACCAATATCTCACGGCCATAAAAAAAAAATCGTCGTGCAATATTTTTACTGTTTATATTCTTATCAACCGATGACAAATTATAGGTGTTGTAAAATCAGAATATTTATGTCCCCCTTAGTAACATAAAAACCTGAAAAACCGTAACAGTGAATTATACTATATCCTGATGTCAGCGACAAATTGATGTTCAAAATTATTAATCGATTGTTCGCCAAGTTTGTTGCTTTCATCGAATGATTTTCGATAGTCGGCGACTATCATAACACAGTTACTACAAATAAAACTTACTGTGTAAAGCTGTTAATATATTTTCCAGTCCCAAGTACAGGGTTTAAACTTTGCAACATGCCCACTCGCCATTTGCTGAGTAAAATGTTGAGTGGGCTCCTAAATTTGCTGTCTACTGCCACATGGCGAGTTATTTCTGTAAGAATTTGGTTGGTCTTAATCTTATGGGTTCAGTAAATATTGGACAGACCCATGGAAACCTTATAACCACCTCTAAATTATTTTCAATTCATTTCAACAGAATAAAGAAATAAATGCATACAATAATGTAGAGTGTAGGACTTTTTGCCCGTAGCGATTCATTGATTTACATGATACATGTCTCTTATTTTTAACTTGTTAAATTGTTTCATTAGATGTGGGCTTGCTGTATGTGCTCCCAGAAGTGACATATCAGGAGCCCACGTGGTCCTGGAAATTTAAGTTTACATGTAGTTTAAAACCTGAAGCATGTGTATTTACATTAGCTGCAGAACTGTAGCGTTATGGTTTTTTATATTTTATGACTGTTCGATATATAGTCAGTCAATGATGATAAAAACCATAACGCCACAGTTCTGCAGCTGATCACAAAACACATTTTCTTGTGCATCCCAAATTGTTAAAAAATTCATTAATTATGGGAAAGAAATCTCAAGATATGGTATGTTATGAAATGCAAATGTTCTTATGTATAGTACCAGGTAAATTTGGACAAATCAAAGATAGAGTGTATGTTGAATAAACATTGATGGAGGTATCCTGTATCACGGGATGCACATTGCTATCATGCCATTGTTTTTGTTTATTTACAAGGTAACTATTTAACAACTCATATAGGCTCGTGAAAAGATGACTTAAGTATGAAAACAAAACATGATGAGCCTGGCATCAAATTTGTCATTCTAATTCCACACAAATGTGAAAAATATTAGACAATCCAAAGATGGTTTCCCTCTATTAACAACATCAGCCTATAGCCATGACACCCTGTGATTTTTCAGCAACTGATGACAGTAAGCATTTGCTGCTATTGTCGCCCCCGATTGTATACGTGTTCGCTGGTATTTTTAGCTCGACTGCTGCATCTCTTGTACTCTTATGTACAGAAGTGCAACAGTTTGGTGTGAGACTGGGATTAATAAACGAACTACTTATTTTACGTTTTCAATGTACAATTTTCTGTTCAAGTGGAGTCGATTATTCTATGTAACCATGTTAGGATACCGCGGTTGTATCTAGGTCAAAATACTTAGATGTTCTTATTATCATAACAACTGAGTACAGAATATTTACTGATTGTCATAGGACAATAGGAGGATAGAGGACTCATGTGCTACCCCTCCCCATGTGACTTTTCCCTCCCTCTAATGTGACTTATCCCTCTCCCTCCATGTGACTATCCCCTCCCTCCATGCGACTATCCCCCATCCCTCATGTGACTATCCCCCTCCCTCCATGTGACTGTCCCCCCCCTCCCTCCATGAGCTATTCCCTCCCCCATGTGACTATCCCTTCCCTCATGTGATTATTCCCCTCCCTCTATGTGACTCTATCCTCTTCCCTCCATGTGACTATCCCTTCCCTCCATGTGACTATCTCTCCATGTGACTGATCCCCCTCCCCTCCATTCGACTATCACCCTCCCTCATTGTGACTAATCTAAATCCCTCCATGGTGACTATCCTCTCCATGTGACATACCCCTCCCTCCATAGACTATCAACCCCCCTCCATAGGACTATTCCACCCTCCCCCTTCATGTTAAATGCAACTACTTTTACACTGTACAAAGGTAGAAACAAATTGTTATAAACATGTTATAAAGCAAAATACATAACACGTTTGGGTGATATCCTTCAACAATCCTTAATTAGTGTAATCAATTATTTATCTATAGTATATTTTACGGTGTTAATCAGGGTTTATAAGAGTCATTCAGTAGTGCTTTCCTTATGTTGCCACACATTTTTTTGATAAAATGTTATAATGATTACGCATATTAAGGTAAGTATTTAGCATTGTCAGACAATTACAGCTGTGTACTAATCACAGGCAGATACAAAACGTGAATGACTCATTTATTTGCTTTTTTTCACCAGGGCGAGTGGAGGGGAGTGGGGGGGGGGGTAACCACCATCCTTCTCCAAATGACAATTTCAGTTTTACGTAAACCAAAGGTTCAAGTGAGCTTTTCTGATCACCCTGTGTCTATCGTCCGTCTGTCTGTCTGTCCGTTAAGTTTTCTATTTTTCGACTTCTTAAGAACCACTGGGCCAAATGTCAACCAAACTGACGTACAAAATCATCCTTGGTGAAGGGAGATTCAAGTATGTTCAAAAGAAGGACCAGGCCCCCAATCAAAGAGGAGATTAACATGACATTGCAAACAAATAATGTGGCAGAGTCTTAAGATAGAGTTCATATAATGTTTATGTGCAAGATCTTTCATTTATAACATGGTGTATGACAATGCGACCATTTGGCTTTCAACCAGGAATACAAGGTGTGTTGTCATTTGGTGTTGAGACATACCTACATTGTATATCATGTGACATCATTTTGAGTTATGTTGTGATCCTTTTTGGCACCTTATGGGGTGAAAATTTCACAGAAATAAAGCAGTTATAAAATTCTTTTTGAAAATGCACCACTGCTGAACCAGGGACAAGGTCACTCAGGTATGTGGCCATGGGGCCTCTGTTTTATTTTGAATGAAAACTCAAAAGTGGAGGGGGGGTTGCAACGCCTGCGTAAATTCTTCCTTATAACTGGTGAATGCATAAAAACCAATTGACAAATTTTGAACATCTAAAAACTAATTAAAATTGCTACCATAATCAAATATGTTTTTCATTAAATTGTTTAATATTATAATCTTAGACACTTCTAACCAGTTTAGTTGTGGCGAACATGCATTCATAACTGCTTATTAATTTATAAAAAGTATAATTGTGAAACTTGTCAAGCTTTGTGCACAATACTAAAAGTACTCTGTTGAATATGTATTTGATTTCTTTTTCAGATATTGTAAACCGCGTGTAGAAATATGTTGAGAAGAACTCGAGCCGAAAGGGGACCGGAAGGTAACTTAGAGAGTTTGATTTTACCAAGTGAAGTGTGTTCGTTTATAAAGTTAATACACTAGGAGGAGTCCTTGCATTATTATAATAAGATAAAATGATATATACATGCTTTAACCTTTTTATGCCCTGGAATCTTTGATTCAGGGCAAATAGTTTTTGGTCTGTCTGTATTGTCCGTTTCTCCGTTTGTCTGCAAAAAACTTTAACATTGGCCATAACTTCTGATGCAAGTGAGTATGGGACTTTCATATTTCACCATGTGTTGTTCCGTTATGACAAGCCCTTTCTACTAGGTCAACATTTTTGAACTCTTGACCTTGAAGGGTTTGACCCTACTTTCAAAAACTTAACAATGACCATAACTTTTGAATGGGTAGGTGATAGGACTTTTGTATTAACTATGTAGATTCCATATGACAAGTCCTTTTACTGGTACCAAACATTTTTGATCTCTTCACCTTGAGTTTGACATACTTTCAAAAAACTTAAACATTGGTCATAACTTTTGAATGGAAGTGATAAGCTTTTTCCAAAATTTCACATGCGTAATCCTTTTGGAAAGCCCCTTCCACTGGCATGTGGAATCTGGGGCATTCGTGTTTCAACAAACACATCTTAGTTAGTTTATTTCCTTGAAAAAAAGAGTTGTAGACATTAGCAGGTGAACTTGCAATTAAGTCATTGCTGCTTTTAGTCCCCTACAAGTTCTTGTAAAATTTAGGAAGACCATAACTTTCTTCTCTTATCTGACGACTGTCCTCTGTCTGTCAGTCTGTCCAAATTGTTTTCAAAACTTTGTTTCCCTTTATGCTTGCGAGCATTAACATTGAATACTTGCAGTGTAGTGATGTAGTGGGGATATGAGCATGCCACTAAGGTTCTTTAATTAATCATACAATGATGAAAGAAATCTTGCGTATTTAAAAATTGAAAAATGTTTTGAGTATATGATTTTATGTAGTTATATGAGCAAAATCAAGAAAAAATCTTGACAAGTCAATTTTATACGAAGTTTCGACATCGATTTTGTTTCCCATGCACACCAATTTAAAAGATGAAATAAAATCTACAGGCTTTGATACAAACCAGCGTGCGAAGCAATTTACTTCTCATGAGATATAATCTTTTATCCTATTTGAAGGTAAGGAATTATTTGATGATGGTTTTTTTTTTCATGGGTTTGGAATTGATTTATAATGAGCATTATTCATATTTCAGGAGTGGGTGAACCTTTCCTAAATATTCAAGGTACAGATATTTTGTGTATTTTACATATGTATTTTTAAAAACCCCATATTATGGCGTTACACAGAAACTTACTTATTACATTTGTCTCCCTTTTACAGGAACTCCCAACAACAGGGAAAGAGGGGGGTTCAGGTACAAAGTAATATTAGCTCAGAAGTGTAAGAGAAGACAATTTGTAGTATTTAGTTCACCTGAGTTGAAAGTTCAAATGAGCTATTCTGATAACTTTTTATACACTCGCATAAAAAGCGAGCATATTATGCTATACCGCTCTCGTCCGTCTGTCCATCTGTTCCTTTCACTTTGTCTTCACAACTACTCGTAAACTCTTTTGGGGATTTTGGTGAAACTTGGTACAAAGAAAGATCACAATTTGGAGATGTACATATTACAAGGGAAACATCTGGTATTAAAATTTGAAGTATAAATTAAAGTACAAATCAAGAAAAATGTTTCCGATGTTTTTTGAAGGAGTTGGGGACTTGGGTATTTTCATGCAAAATACTTTGTCTTCGCAATTCCTCCTCTACCCTTGGGGGATTTTGATAAACCCTTGGTGGGATTTTGATGAAACTAGGTACAAAGAAAGATCACAGTGTGGAGATGTGCATATGATAAGGAGAATGCTGTCCGATGCTTTTTAAAGAAGTTATGGCCCTTAGACTTAGCTTATTGTATGCAAAATACTTTGTCTTCGCTACTTATTTAAGAGATTTTAATGAGAATTGGTACAAAGATCACATTGTGGAGATGTGCATATTGCAAGGGGGAATGCTGTCCAATGTTTCAAAAGGAGTTAAGGCCCTTGGACTTAGCTTGCTCTATTCAAAATACTTTGTCTTTGCAACTTCTCCTAAACTGAGGAATTTTTAATGAAGATTATGGTCCCAAGAAAGAATCAAACAATGTGGAGATGTCATATTGGCAAGGGGAATGCTGTCCAATGTTTTTAAAGGGAGTTACGCCTTGGACCACTTTTTTATGTGAAATACTTTGTCTTTAATTCCTCCTAAACCGTTTGGGAAAATTTAATGAAATTCGGTACAAAGAAAGATTGTGTAGATGTGTATATTATGAGGGAATATGCACCAGGTTTTTGGCTGGGTTGCAAGAGTGTAAAACCGGCTTAAAATGGTGAATGGCGGGTGGGCGGGGAAATAATTTTTGTAACACTTTACTCTTAGTAATTACTTTCATAGCCTCATGACATTTAAGTTTATCATCAGGCGAGGTACAGGTCATCCTATGTGGGAGACCGCTTCAGAACCTGGTGCCCAATGCACCTACTTCCTGTTTACGAACTTAGAATATTTCAGTGTTATTCTTAATAGTAGAAAATTTTTCGAACAACTTTAGTCAGCAATTAATATCGTAGCCTCATGACCATTGATATCCATCATCAAGCGGTGGTCTCATATACGTTGGATCTGATTTCAGACCTGTCTGACAACCTACCTTCCTGTTTACCTGACTTAGAATATTTTCCCAGTGGTGTTATTCTTAATAGTGCAAATTTTCGTAACACTTTACTCAGCAATTATATTGTAGCCTCATGACTTTGATATCCATCATCAGCAGGGTGGTCCCCATATCAAGGGATCCATTTCAGACCAGTCCGCGAACACGCCTACTTCCTGTTACGGAACATTTTACAGCACCCGACCATTTCTGGTCTTTGACGGCATTTTTTTTAAAACAAATTGTAAACACTTTTAATTAGATTTGTCATGTAAAATTCCATGGATTTTTTTCCCTATACACATTTAAATCCCTGGGTCCATGATATATGGGGGCATATCATGTACCAGCTTGGCGGTGCCCTATTTTTGTCTGTCCACAAACTTTTCATATTTTTATCTCCTACTCCAGAACCATTGGCCAAATTCAATCCAACAAATTGCAAATCATTCTTGGATGGCTGGGATTCAAGTTTGTACATTCATGCCCTCTTCAAAGGGGTGATCATTTCAAAACAAAAATAGGATGGGATTGTTGAAAAATCTTCTTCTCGTGAACTACTGAGCCAGAAATGAAGGATTTATGACAAATTGCAAATTCAAGTTTGTTAAAATCTTGCCCCAATCCCACTTCAGGGGGATAAGGTGGTATCACAACAAGGGATCAAAAGTTTACATGCATATAAAGGGAAATTCTTTAAAAACCTTCTCAAGAACCACTGGGTCATTGGACTTACATTTGTACTGTAGGCAGGGACACCGACACATTTAGTTGTATATAGAGTCATGGTGAAATCTTGTTATTCCATGAAGTTTGAACTAGTGGTCTTGATCTTGGAGTTATACATACTTTTTGAAAATCTTACCTATTCATGAGTATCTCCTGAACTATTTAAGATGGATCTTCTGTATTTTGTAGTTAATTTAATAGTTTAACTACTTGTAATAAACGTAACCTTTTAATTATCTTCAGAACTATTCAAGGGAGGACTGTCATATTTTGTATATAGATTCTTTATGACTAAACTTTATGAAACTGTTATGTGTGATCTTATGACCTTGACCTACTTTTTAAAAACCTGACCTTATCAATACCTCCCGAAGAGAAAATAACAAAAATAAAACAGCAGTGACTTACTCCATATTATTGTATTATGGAGTTTATAGTAATTGATGTCTAAAATGTATAGCCTTGTAGCTGCTATTTTGCCTGTAAGCCAAATATCACAGTGCTAATTTAGAATTTTTTATATGAATTTTGAGGAGTTTGTTGAATATTCTAACTATGTTGTAAATGTTTTTGAAATAATGTGCAAAAAAAAACCAACACCTTTAACATAACAGACTTATTTATCAATTTAACAGGTATTGCAGAAAAAGAAAATACCAAAAAATCAGTGGCAGTGAAGAAATTATACNCAGGTATTGCAGAAAAAGAAAGTATCAAAAAATCAGTGGCAGTGAAGAAATTATACTCTCTTGTTCTTTTCTTGCCGGAGATACCTGTAAAACGCAACATCAACATCGACAAAATGAAACAGGATATTACATTTCTGTATGAAAAGTCATTCCAAGACCTAAATGAGGACCAGCTTCAAAGTTTGAGAAGTGGTGATTTAAAAACTTTACCCAGTTCTACGGTATATACTATAGTAACAAATCTCTGTAACTTTGAGAAACCAACCAGAGGATGGGACGATCCACCACTAAAAAATGATGAGTCATTGGAGGGTGATATTGCCAGAATTCGAAGCCTTTGGAATAACATGTGTAATGGTCAAATGGATCAACTGTTACAAATGGTTGAAGGAACATACCATAGAATGCGAGACCATTTTGGTGAAATTGGTTTAGCAGACGATGAGGAAACTCAAAAGGCAAAGAAAGTGAAAATAATGTGTAAGTGGAATTTTTAATATTGCACGCTCCAAGCACCAGGGAAATTTAGGTACGAAACATCATCTGCCATCTTCCCTCTAACTTCATTAATTGTAATTCTTGCACCAGGATTTGGGAAATTGTTATGTTGGTTTAAAACAGAACCAATATCATTTTGGCTTGTAGAGATTTTAAAACATTGTACAAAAGAGGTCCTCCAAATATTTTGCTATATTCAAAGATTTCTTTTAAAAAAATATGCAGGGATTTATTTCTATGCCCCCGGAATCTTCGATTCGGGGCAATATAGTTTTGTGTGGCTGTCCTTCGCTGTTTGTCCCGCAAAATTTAACATTGGCCATAACTTTTGAAAATGGCAAGTAAATGACTTTCATATTTCACAGCCATTGTGTGTGTCCTTATGAAAAAGCCCTTTTCCGAAACTGGTAACCTTAAAATATTTGACCTCTACCTTGAAGTTTTGACTTACTGTTTCCAAAACATAATGAATTGGCCAATAGCAAACTTGAATGATAAGGTGATAAGGATTTTCCATATTTCACATGCATAATCTTTTGTGCAAGCCCCCTTGCACTGGCATGTGGAAACTGGTGCATCATGTTTTTTCACAAACCACATCTTTGCTATATCTATAAAACATCCTGGTGCGGGCATTCGAATCACAAATGTGTTCAAAAATTTAAAAAATGATCATGCAAATTGTAATGGCCTTCTTCACTTGTCAAACCGGCACATCGAGATAAAACCAAGGTGAATAGGACATGGGACCTTTGAAATAATAGCTTTCGACATAACAGGTATTTCGAGATTACCGTGTTTGAGGATAGTTCAGAGTTTTTCGAATTGATTCATTTGATAGTAGTGGAAAATCGTCGGGAACTGGCAGTCACATTCAAACGATATTAAGTGGGGTAATCGAGATGAACCATTTCGTGATATCAAATTATTTTATTGTACAGTTGAACTTCGATATCTTGACACTGAATATTTTTGAAATACCATGGTTATGTTCGTATTGATTTGGGAGTCGCCATACCACCTATTTTCTTAGTAATTTTTACCATTTTGAAAAAAAATAATCCTCGAATTCCACGGATAATCTCAAATCTTTTTTCTTGGTCCAGATCAAGTTCAAGATAACGAATGGTTCACTGTTATATTGTTTGGTTTTTTTCAATGGCGCCATTCCCACGGCACCTTTTGGATTTTTAAGGTAATGGTCCCCTCTTTCTGAAAATGTTTCGTATTGACCTAAATCTGACTACCACCAGCAAAGGATTTCAATGCTTTACCAACCGTTGTTGATCAATTCTCCAAAAAATCTGCACAAGTTCCCTGGACTATAATTAGTAAAGCAGTTAGTATACTATAGTACTGCAAATTCAAATATCAAAGAGTTTTGGATAATGTATTTTTGTGTGAATAATTGATGTAATTAGCTAAATTTGTAACATCTCCTTTTTTTCAAGAAGCAACTTAAATCCCTACTGTGTTTTTGGAGGAGAAGTTGTTTTTGACAGAGAAGATTAAAGAAATCTCAAAAAAAATTGGAGAGCTAATAAGTTAGCTGTTGTACTGGTTCCAATAGGCTCTGGCCAAATCGGTGGCAATGAAATATATCTGCTAGAGAAAATATCGCAAACAAAAGGTTGGAAGTTGTGTTGGGTAGGCGCCCAAAGCCCAGTTCTACAAGATGTAGAAGTTAAACAGGGGTTGAAGAAAGTTCTTGTTATCTGTGAAATAGTGTTGGGGGAGTAGGATACGAATGCTGGTGCTCAAGAGGAACTGGAGAGGGTAAGAATTGCTTGACAATTGGTTACAGGACAAGCGAGTTGATAGGGAAGGCCGAACGTTAAAGTGACTACTTCTTGCATTCAAAAACATGTCTTGGAAAGTTTAATCAAGGAGAGAATGTTGTTATAAAATGTACTTATAGGAAAATTTCATACTATATGAGTAAGATAATGAACGAATCAACACCGGCTGAACTTTATCTCATTGGTTCAATGAAACCAGGAAGTAAGGCTGTGAGTCACATCCTGGCTGAATTGTGGTACGCTAACAGAGTTTTCGAATATGTAACAAACTATATCTTAAGAAGAATGAGGTGATTGGTTGGGAATCCTTTTCCTTCTGATTGACTTTTGCAATGATCACGACGTTTTTCAACAGTACTAAAAAAGTTTCCAAAGAATACTGTCGGTGTGTTTGTCCTCCAATTTGACAGACTGAAAGACGAAGAACTCTAAATCATTCTAACACTCGTGATTTTACATAATTGTTTGTCAATGAAACACCAGAAAAATACTTAGAGATTAAAGAAGAATGGCGCACAATAAATTAACCTTACTTCCTTCTCAAGGAGAGAGGAGGTCGGAATGGAGAAGATGCGGGTGCCGGATATCGCTGCATATTTACACTGCCGAGGGGGAAGCTAGATTTAGAATCTACACATAGATGAAATTTTCCAGATTGCCTCTATTGTCAATCTGTTGCGAAAACTGAAGTAGCCTCAACCTGATGCTTCAATTTCTTGGTGAATTAGAAAATCCATGTCTCAGTATCAGCCAGACCAAAAGGTGCAAGGAGGAATTTTCTGTTTGAGTCTGATGGAAAAAAAGATATTGAATTTCTTGGCCAATAGGATATTATAGGGATGCTGATTTCAAAAATCGAATCATCTCCATTCATAAAGATAAAATCGATAAAAGACCTCTCAATAGCTAGCAGAATGCATCTCGTGTAAAAGGATTTTCAAAAGGAGAAAACTCAATAGAGAAAACCGCAAAACATTGTGTGTGTGCGTGGTTAGTGTGTGTGTGCGCACTAACGCTAAGCTATATTGTTCCACGTTTGACTCTTTTAGTCCCGTCACCTTCAGAGACATCAACCGCAAGGAATCTAATCTCTGGACTATGGCGTGTTTTTCTCCAGTCAGGTTTCCAAGGATGGTTTAACGGCAGACAAAATTGTATAAGAGGGAGAAAAGTGCAATGGATCTCAAGACCGGATTTCCGAACTTTGCCTTCCAAGAAATCCCAGTCAGGTGCTCTACTACTCCAGCAATGCTAGAGTGTGACAGTTCGATAACTTTTAACTTGGCACCACATAAACGAGGTATGCATAAGGGATCGTTATATCGAGCCTAATTTTGTAGTGCTCCAAAGCCCGACTGATCTACTTTGAGTCACCATCAAATCGCATCTCAGTCTGCTTGCTACAAATAGGTTAGCATTTCCTTTGGTTGTTTCAGTTACTGATAGAACTTGTCCCTTCACCCAAATCCTGTTACCTAATGTACCAGTACTTAATGCATTGTCTTGTTAACTTGTGTTACTTCTTAACATTAAATCCTTTTAACTTTGTGATGTAATACAACTGGTTTTAATGTGAGGTGAGGATTGCAAGATTTGTATTAATCTTGAAAATGTGTTGTGCTTTAGTTGTGAAAATGCATGCAAATATTTTCCCCGGGGGGAGGGGGGGGGGGCACTTCCGTAATTTTATGGGGTAAGGGAGTGCCGCTGGACATTGCAACCCCCATCCTTGTTTCATAATATTTTAAGATTTGAGATTGTATGAGCGATATTTTCCTGTTCAAAGGTGACCTTTACCCATATGACAAACAAGAACTAGCCAAAGCTGATCAAATAAGATAGGCCATTCATATAAAATTAATTGAGTGAAAACATTAACCTTATCGATATAGCGTGTCATGCTGATTTCCTATTACTGTGTCATATATTCTGTATGTGGACAAGAAATGCTAACCTATGATTCCATGCGGCAAGCGTCCTATCTATCGGTAATAGTAGTAATGTGCCCCCGAAGAGTATTTTAAACTTTATTTACACCAATGCAAATTAATTGTTGTTGGATTGTAATCGAGTAGTGACTGTTCGGATATATCATATTATATTACTCTGGCCTTATGACTTCCATTGAATAAATTTGTGTGTGGTAAGCATAATAATCATCATGTTGCGCTTGGAGTTCTGCCTGCAAAATATTTGTTTGCCTAATATATTGTTAATAACTTTTATATTGCATATTCGAAGTAATAAAAAGATTAAGCTTTATTTCCTTCTTCGCACATACAGCTAAACAAACTTTTTTTTTTTGACACTGAGATAATATTAATCACATTAACGGTTACTATTAAGTCTATCCAAAGTTTTTAAAAATATATTATTCCCAAGGAAATAATCGTGCAAAGATATTGAAGTATTGAATGAAACAAATCCGCCATCTATGCCACTGAAATGAAAAACAAAACATTCCGAAAATTACTTTATCTTTACCACTGACAGTTAACAAATATATGTAACTGGTTAAGAATTGTGGTCAAATGCCACAATATTACGTGAATAACTGTATTCATTTAGATTCTAAGGGCAGATAACTCAAATGCTAAATATTACTAGCTCGTTTGTTGTGCAGGCAGAGGGAGGGCGCTTAACGTAATGTGGAAAGTGAAGTTGATGAATTCACAAATTGACTTGGAATCAATTTATGATAGCCAACCTTTTTGGACTTGAAACTGTATTGAAGAGTATCTGCCTTTTTTCTTGTAAAAATAAGAAAAATCTAAGTTTTCTAAAAATATAGCAGCTAAATGATTTCACGTTTCCATAAAAAGAGAAAGTTATGCAACTTGTTTTAAAACCAAAGAGATTTAATGAAAATTAATATATTTCTTTCTTTGAAAGAGCTAGAAAAAATGTGATGTGGCCACTAGATCATGCCTTCACAGAGGCCCGCTGGTTGAACCATTTAAGAGGTTGAGGAAATCACCGAAATATAGATATGCTGCGTGCTACGTCATCCACTTTTGGTGAATAGACAAGGTTTTCTACAGTTGGCATAACCTTGTAGATCGGCATCTGTCCGCGAAGAACAAACTTGTAGCTAAATACGATGAATACTACTGATTGTTGTAAAATTTGACTTTTAAACAGGTATATAGGATTGTCTTATTTTCATTCAAATGCGTTTGAACATTGTTTATCCATTAACTGAAGTTACAAGACTGAATATGTTGGAAACCCTAATTTATTTTAACTCGCATGAAAATCCTCACAGACAATACAAACAAACGTGTACGTGTAGGTACTGTAACACGTACACGTACAAGTTTGAAAGCGCGAGAGCAAATCTACTTAATAGTATTAGAAAGGTTTAGTATGCCCTCTGAGATTGACCTTGCTTGATATCACGTGTCGCCAATATAATTCTTTTAAGAAATAGTCAATAATGACCTTGAACCTGATCCAATGACCTTAAAATATCAGGTAGGTTTCATACTTCTCCATGGCCAACATTTTGTAGAGGTTTGATGATCATCTGATAGATGCTAAATGTCTTCCAACTTGGTCATGTGATTTTAAGGCAGTTACTGATTTGTATACTTGACTTTTTGACCATTGAACTTGAGATATTCAACATGGTTATCCGTCTCTCCATAGGTAACATTCAATGGAAAGGTGAATGCCATCGCTTCTATCGTGTTAACAAGGTTATTGATCAATTAGTCCAATAAAGAACCTTGACATTGAACCCTGACCTTAAAAATCGATAGGGTAACATCCGTCTTCCATGGGAAATCATGTGTGGCAGAGGTTTGATGATCCTCTGATGAAATACCGCTTTCTTTTATCTTGTTCACAAGTACTTAACAACACACAGACAAACAAATACACACACAGCTGATGGACTTTTGCAGCAGTGGCTGATTATATTCTCTCACAACCAGTTGTGAAAGGATAAGAATTCTAACACGTTCTCCAAACTGTCGTACAAGCTTCTGCAAACATTTTGAGTTATTTCCCTTTTATAAAGAAAATTCCAAATAACTCGATAAAGGGAAAATCAGAAAATTTCAAATAGAAAGGGAGCTTGCCTGTATTGAGATATACATCTCTAAAAGTTCAAATATCTGATTGAGCTCCAAAGCAAGTTTTCAGTTAATGTGCGCGAAAAACTGAAAAAACACCATTTTTTCCATATTCTGAACCGTGAAATCAGAAATTTTCCAAAAATTTCAAAGGGAGCTGACTTAATTGATATGTGCACTATCCTAAAGTTCATATTTAATCTGGTGCAATCCCTTTTAAGTTGTCGCGCGAAAACAGTTTTGTCGAACTTGTATTCATGAAAAAAAAAGTTGCCATATTTTCTGAAAACTGAATCAAGAAGTAGTTTTCGCAAAATCGAAGGGAGCTTGTTGTTATGCTGACAGACGGAATGTCGGACGGAAACGGATGGAAATGCTAAATTTACTATTGGGCTCCCGCCCGATACTTGGAACGGGGCCCTAAGTAGATGATAAAACATGCTATTTCCTATAGACTGTCAATTGTAAAATTCTGAGTGAGAATATTTCAAGCAGTAATCAAAAATTTAAAATTCCTATGGTGGGAATACTTTTATTTGACGAACCCTTCAAAATGATAACAATGATTACAATAAACCCATCCATCACCATTTAACTAGATATGAAATATGGTCAGTATACAGTTAAAATACCTTAAAGGTCTTTGAAGGGCTTCGCAGTAACATAGGTGGTTGAAAAGCTGTTCAATACTAAAATACCCAGAGGGGAAAGAAGGAATAACTGTACATGATCAAGTCTCTGCAAGAAGGGAATTGCGAAGTGTCCCAACGAAGTGATGCTGCAGAATGGGTGTAGATACGCTTTCCAACAAGTGCGTACAGAATCCTGTAACATTTCAGCGAACAGACCTGCTTCTTCGCTGTTGTAGGGAGGCCATTCTGGTCAAGTGGGTCATGTCGCTTGCCACTGCTTGTGTGTTGTAAAGGCCCCGAACAACAAACTTAGCCGCACCACGCTGAACACGGTTCTAGCTTGTCTAGTCTTAACGGACAGTAATGCGGATCTTCTAAGGTGAGGCATACTCGAGTATGTGGCCTATAAGTGTTTTTAGCTATTGGATTTGGTCTGGGGTGGTAAGATCTTGCTAGATTTCTCATGAAGAAAGTTAAGCTGGTGTAGTTGGCTTCCGATGTGGTCATGCCAAGAAACACTGAATTTTACAGAAGCAAAAGTATTGACAGAAGTGTGAAAAATGATATGTAATGGAGAAAGGTGCCTGTAAATTCTTAAATAACCTGGCACCTCCCTCACATTAAAAAGAAATAAAACCGACCTTATTCATGAAAGAATGCACGCATAAGGTACAGTGTATTCTGTTTATTTCTTATAAGTTTATACTTTTGGATCCAATGACCCTACGGAGTGACATACTGCGGTGGTATCCACAGGTGAGAATCTTCCACAAATTAAAGCTCAAAGGTGGTTGTGATTAATCAGTGTTTGTGCTTCCCCCGTTTTTATTGCAATCGTCTTCCGTCGCATTGTCGTGCGTTGGTGCATCATCTGATAATAATTGTAATATTTTTGAACTTTCTTGATAACTTACCAATCGTTGATTCTTTCAAGTTTGAAGATGGGTGACTTTAGTGCGAGCGGGAGTGCCTATTCAACTGCGGGG
>CAJDSM010029552.1:0-15947 GCA_903981925.1 Ostrea lurida
TTTTACTTTAAAAAAAAAAATCCAGATTCTATACTCTGAGTATTTTAGACATGCTTTTATTAACATTCATAATTGGTACCGTTATGAGTTTATTATCTTAAGTTTCAAATCACAGCACACAAATTTGGACCTTAGTAAATCTCTTTTTTGCCAAAGAAAACAAACTTTTCATTAATTCCGGGAAAAATACAAAATTCATATATACTAATTAGAGCTTGTTATTATTTTTTCGATGCGGAAACTGTTTGCCTTCTTGAAAAGTGCTTAAACGATATGCATTAATCAAATTTTAGGTGTAATGGGAATATCAAAATAACTTAAAAACCTTGAAATCTAACATACATTTATGATTACAACCATTGTATGTAAAACTAAGTATTTCTGCAAGTTAACTGCATGGCAATTGCAATGTCTCATTCCGCGTCCACGTATATAGTTTGGCGTGAACAATATATCTGTTTCAACAGTTTATATACAAGAAAAACCAGGTCCTTCGATCAGAACCCCCATATTTGACAGATTCAAATCCCAAAACGAAGGTTTCCTTTATCATTAGAAGTCCAAGGGTCATAACTAAGCAGAAAAAAAAATCAATGGAATGGAATAAAATCTGTATTTGAACTTTGATTGTTGTTGCAAAACGATGTATAAAATATCAAAAACAAAATATCTGCAATGACGACGAAAGGTGTGGAAACTTGAGTATTTGTGTTTACTTTCTAAATCAAAAGGCTATAACTCATCAAAAAATAACCTAACATAAACAAATGTCGAGCTTTACATGGTAAAGTATTGTACCAAATATTAAAAGAATATCTGCTAGCATGGGGACAAAAAGTGCAGAAAACTGCTTTGCCGGACTGACAGACGAACAGAGTCTAGGCCTAAGGTCTCTTGTCTAAAAGAGACAAAAGTGAAAATGACGAACAGTGAACGTTTATGAAAAAGATATGGTAAGTATACATTTTGTTTAGTTAGTGTGAATCATACTTCTAAAAAGTATTGCATGTAACAATAGTGAATAAGTAGGTTGGTTTCCGTTATCTAAACATCCATGCACTTCCCGTAAGAAAAGTTATTTAAGGACAATCTTTACACTGGTATAAGAGCATATTGATATTGTAGCTTTGTAAATAAATTTCGCAAAAACCGAAAGAAATTTCACTTACAATGCACTAAATTGAACAATGACACGAACAATTACCGTTTATACTCGCTTATACATGTAAGTCGGTTCGCCTATATGTCGGTCGTGTTTTTGAGATCTTTTTGAAGGCTTTTGCCAATGACCCGCTTATAAGTCGGTACAACGTTTTGCAACAATTGGCTGACAATTTGAAATCAAAGTTGCATTAATTTTGCCCCTGTTTCAAAATGATTTGTTGTTATGAAGTTGATGCTGTTGATTAGTTTTTAGATCGCTTATATTCGTTTTCATCTATCATATAAATTCAATAATAAATTGTTTCACAATACTTACTCTTAGTATTACTCTTACCTGTGTTCACATAACTATTTTTATATTTAATATCCAGAATATTTGTCCTCAAGCATCGATATATCTGTCAAAGAATCGTTGGATGTTGCCATTTAAATAATTTGGTAACATAAAGTAACTATTCGGTGCAAGATCCTCAATAGCTAAAATTACTGATTCTCTGCACTTTATGTAGCGCGTATAACACTTTAGCGCAACATTAGCGACTTTTGAACTCAACATCCTCGTATCTTACCCAAACTGAAATCTAGACGTGTATTACTAATGGGCAGCTAATCATACGGTACGGGAGTCTGAGGAGAGGTTGTGAACTTCAGGTGATGTGTGTATATCTCTCTGAAATACTAAAATTATTGTACATGATTAATTGTAATATCGGTAATGTAATCTCTACGATAATGACAATTAAACTAAAGTGTACCACAATATGACGTCTACCTACCTTCCCGCTGCAATAGGTCAAGGATGTGTTTACCCTCAGTGAAGTTTCTGGCTCCTGGTTGAATTCTCTTTAACCTCTCAAGCATATTGGTACGTCTGAGAGTTATATTGGTACGATATCTCCGTCTGCTTGTTATGGGTTACAAAAGGGTCAGCGACAATTGACTATCCAGTCACAATATATGTTTATAAGTCGAGAGACTTAAATCATGTATATGTGGCGAGCCAGTTTGATATACATCTAGCATGCACTGACGTTTTCAGTTAGAGACGCACAAGTCGACACAAAATAATTATAAGGCAAATCTAATGCGTAATATAAGAAGGTCGAGATTACTAAGTATCATATACGTGAATTAATTAGCTCATCTCAAGTCCATTCAATAGGAGAATACCATGAGAGAGAGGGGTTGGAATGTAATATTCCTATCAGCCTATATCAAAAAGTGACCGAGGACTGGAAATCTTTTTTGTATATAGAGTTCTAAGACACTAGCGTAACATGGTATGGATACGGACCTGTCCTCTACCAATGAGAAATATCGAACAAGTGTCTCGCAAAATATAGACTCTACACAATCGTTTATCGCTGTGATTGAATTGGTACACTTCGCGAATGAGAGCACAGCCTTCTACTCACTTGCATTACGTTCAGATCATTATTGTAAACACTGTAGCGTCATGAACGTGACTCAGTCTTTATTCTCGACAGTATGAGCATCCATCGCTGGGGAAAATCGATATACGCGTTAACTGAGAGTCAGCTTAATGTAAACCGTACAAGGGGCCTAATCGGTTATCCAGCTAAACATGCTCAAGTATGATGACTACTCATGCTCCTAGTAGATACCCTAAAATTATGCTTTCTTTCCTTTTTATAACCAAATTCAAATCCACGTATAATTTTTATGTATAATCATGAATGTAGTTCAGCGCTAGTAGAATATTCATATCATATGAGTAACTGTTTGAGAGAAACAATCGCTCGCGCCCTTAGGAGCATATAAATTATTTCTCTTCCTAGCTTGAACTTATCACTAGTCAGTATCTATAAGAGAGCACTCGCATATAGACAAATCATAGCTGTACAGATGGCCAATATGTCTGATGTAAGAGTAAATTTAGAAATTAGCAACGCATGATCGTAAAATGAGATGGACGATATCGGTGATGGATGTATATACGTTATTTACATACTTAAATATTGATTAAAGCAGAAAAAGAATGGGAAAAACTTCTCAATGAAAGGGAAACCCTTCCCGTATACACAAAACGTCCTTGCATACTGTCGAAAATGAAAAGTATTGCACAATTGTATGCATTTTAAACCATTATTTCATTTATACCGAGAAGTTTTTCCCAACACTTTTCATTTTAATGTAAAGTATATTTATATTTCTCAATATCAAAAGGGTCGGTCTGTAATTTAGTCGATATCTTGCAATTTTTGCATGATACAATCATTTTTGTTAATTCTAAAATCACAAAATATCACGTGAATGTCACGTATAATAAACAACAGTCTTGTTTGAAAATGTAAGGATCCTACATGCGTATCGATTATGAACGTCGATTTCACTCTTTGGAAATATTTTCTTTGAATAGTAACATGTAAAAAACTTATGATATGTTTTATGGTATGCTTTTTACGTTATTCTGTATGGGAACGCCTTTAATTCAGTTGAGAAAGAATTTGGTGATTGAATGCAACGATCAGGATAGGTGGTGAATGAACTAATGTTAATGATATTTTACCGTAAATCAAAATTGTGTTGCATCTCTTCGAATTAAAACGACTATGGAGGTGCTACCATAGCATCCTTTTGACTATAAATCCATGTAGTAAAGAAGGTTGGTGATGAGAGGATTTAAGGTCTAGAGTTTTGCCAAGCATTATTATCTCAACATAACTTCCTGGCTCAATATGACCTTTTATTAATTAAATTTTCGAAGAAGGGAAGAGACGGGCCGAGTCCGGGGACACATGATGTCATGCATGAGACAGTGAAGTCTGTATGAGTCGTTTTTTTCAATACACTGATATTGTTACGGATCGATCCGTATAACACGATCAAGACAAATGGGCTCACGGCGGGTGTGATCGGTCGGCAGGGGGTGCTTACTCATCCTAGGTACATGACCCCACCTCTGGTTTTTTCAGGGGTCCGTGTTTGCCCAACTCTTGATTTGTATTCTATTTGGGATTTACGAGATTGATCACTGTTGATTATCTCGACCTATATATTTAATGTCGTGTTGAAGGTCAGAGCAATAAGTTGTTCTTCTCTTATACAGTGTAGATGTTTTTTTTAAAAATAAATTCTGCCTCGTAAGAATATAAAAACAGGTCAACTAACAAAGAAGTACAACAGACAGTTGGAAGACCTGCTCACCAAGGACTACGAAGATATTGTCAATGAGGAACCTCAATATCTTGTACTTTTACTTGTACGAAGAATCAGTGTGATATTAAAAAAAGTAATTTCACGTCACCGATCACTAGATATCAATATTGTCGTTTTCAATGTCCTTTGAAGTAACTTCTATCCCTTCAAGAAGTCTAATATTAGCTAAAAAAGCAAAGATAATGAACAATGATGAATCCCGTAAGTTCCAAATAGAATAAAAAACAAGAGCTGGGTAAATACGGACCCCTGAATACACCATATGTGTAATTGGGTATCTAAGAGAAATAAGCATCTCCTGTCGACCGGTAACACCAGCTGTGAGCTCATTGTCTTGTTTTGATTTGAATAACGGGCGATTACATTTCACGTTACTATAATTCTTTTCTTGATTATGGAAATTATGTTATGCTTACTTATTCTAGACGCTAGATCTCACGTCTGGTAAATTCAGGTGTCTCATTTCCCCTTGTTTTTGATTTTAAATTCCTTATAGTATGTAAGAGATTGTACAATTTTATCTTGATACTTTTCAATATCAATAATCATATAATATTTCATTGTAATTAATTAGAAAATGAAGATTACTAACTAATCCAACGATATACAAGAATACTCCCATCCTGTAAGGAAATCTTCATTGACCATTAATTGTTCTTTGCAGTTGTATTTACATAATGTCTTCAATGTTTCAATACTTCGGTGACAACAAAGTGCTTTGGTATTGTTCAGGTCATTTGAACACAAAGAAAAGGCACTGCTTGAACAAACAATTTTCCAAAGGTGGAATTGAATTGAACATATTTCATTGATGATAAATATCAACAGGATTAGGCACAAGTTCAAAAACTTAATTTTTAAATTTTTTCAAAGATTATGTTTATAAACAGGGAAATATTAATAGGAATTACTCAGTTTCAGTGACACACTCTCGGATATCTATTGATGAATTTTATTTTTAGAATCATTTCACAAATATTTTCCTTCATTGTATTAAGAATCCATTGAAGTTGGAAGCCGTTCCGGATGCGATATACGGGTATTCTTTAGGCCACGTGCTCACCTTGACACGCACGTTGTCTCCCTTCTTCATATCAACAAGAATGTTTTCGGAGACCTTGACCCACAATCCTTCCATTCCAATAAACAAATGCCCGACTTGCTTATTGTTATGCAGTACATCTAATCTAAAGTAATCCGAGGCGCTGGAGGGTGTAGGCATACCAATGGTAAGAATAAAAGAATAAGTTCCTGAGACAGGGGCGGTAAACACACCCGTCTTACTGTCGTATCCATTCCCTTTGTTGATTGTAACGGTTCCAAATTTAAGGAAGTTTCCTGGCGTCGATTTTATAGTTGACGATGGATTAGCCATGAAAGAGACATGTTTTGTACCTATAAGTTTGAACAATATAATTAAAACGCAAAATTATACATTTATAATCAACCTAAAGTATCTAAAACTTAGTGGTTGTTTTAACGAGGTGATCATTAATAATTAAACCGTCTATTACTTTGGAAATTCCATAAAATCAAATCATAGATCAGGATGTTTGACATCTGTTCATCTATATCAATTCAACGAACCTGGAATATTTGCAATAGCTTTTTTCAAAACTATCATTTCGGTCTCCATGGAACTAAATCTGTCCTTTATGCACTCTTCAAATTCGCTGAGATGAAGACCACATGAGTTGGAAGTCTTCATGCAGATGTTGTAGTTTCTTATTTCATTCTTCCACGGACAGCCAGCTTGAGAAAGTGCTGCCACAGATAAACAAATGAGTAAGCAAAACACTTGTAACATTTTCACCTTTTCCATTCAAACGTCAACTTGTAAATATTTGTTATAACATTTCGTTTTATTATATATAATTTTTTTTGCTTTACATCTATCTGACTGCTGATGAGAGGATTACGTGCCGTAAATTGCAACATGAGATTATTGATTTTGTTATTATTTCATCATTTGATAGTTCTGAACACTGTTCTCCCTGTAAAGTAGAAGATCGACCTCTTCATTATGTAGGGTGAGGTGTGAAATGTTTTATTATGATTCGGTATATTTTGAGAAAGGTAAACGCAATAAAATTAACTTATCCAATAATGAATTACCAATATAATGCATTAAAATATGTACTTTAGACAATGAATGGTCAATGTATATCTTTATGCTTAAATGTTTCAAATAACACTCAGAAGAAGTAACGCTAAGTATGGGCTTTGAAGTCTATGTACAAGAAAACGAGTCGTGCCTGCTTTTACATTGATATGCTATTGAAAATAAGCATTAATTAATGGCAAACTAGCAAATCAAATTTATGAGAAACGGGTCGATTTCAGTTTCTTTATCGTCAACCTCCCATACACTGATTTTACTACAGATTACTCCGTTTATCTGTTCAAAACAATGGGCTCACGGCGGGTGTGCCCGGTCGATGAGGGTTGGTATATTCCCCCTAGGCACCAGTTCCAACATCTGGTGTGTCCAGGGGTCCGTGTGGGTCCAACTCTTTATTTGTATTGTATTTGTTACTCACGAGATTGATCACTATTTGTTATCTTTGTCTTTACATTATGTTTATCATCGATCTTTCTGCCTGTGTTATAAAGCGTGAAAGGGAGAATGATATGTACTAATGGAATTAGTAATACACTCAGAAAAAGTCAATATGTCACACATGGTATGTACTTGGGTACGTTTATTTTGCCCCTCTGAATCGTGCATATTTTTATGAAATATATATAGAGTTTGCAAGACGGACACGTCTACGTGCCAAAATATCTGGTCATCATATTTTCCCATACAAAGTCTAACTTATCACCATTTTTCTTTATATCCAAAATAAATGACTCGCGTGGCGACAACGCAAAATTCGATCACATAGCAGCAGTAGATAATCCAAAAAATAAGGACACCAAAATAAGAACCTGTTATATCTAATGAAATCATTTGTTCAATAACTTACCAAAGTGAATATCAATAAGGGCATGAATGTATTAGTATATTCTGCCAGGCTAATCAAATGTTAGATCATATTAACTTAATGCCTGCCGCCACAAGGAGGTCAGTTATCACTGTCTATAAGTTTTAAGAGGATATGCGTTTGTACATGATTAAGTTAGATCTATAGTTGGGCGAAAATGAACCGAGTGATGTACACAATGCCTTTATAAACACGGAGGTGTCAATATTAGTTTCCCATTTGTTATGGACTAGACCTTGTTCAAGGAACTGTATCATGGCGTGGAACTAATTTTTATGCCCCCGGAATCTTCGATTCGGGCCATATAGTTTTTGGTCTGTCCGTCTGTCTGTTTGTCCGTTTGTCCGCAAAAACTTTAACATTGGCATAACTTTTGAATGACAAGTGATGGGATTTCATATTACACTGTGTGTTCCTTATGACAAGCCTTTTCTACTGGTACAACATGTTTGACCTTCTGACCTTGAAGATTGACCTACTTTTCAAAAACTTTAACATTGGCCATAACTTTTGAATGACAAGTGATGGGATTTTCATATTTCACAATATGTGTTTCCTTATGACGAGCCTTTTTCTACTGGTACCAAAATGTTTGACCCCCTGACTTGACCTGGAAGTTTGAATACTTTTAAAAACTTTGACATTGGCCATAACTTTTGAATGGCAAGTGATGGGACTTTCATATTTCACAGGTGTATTTCTTGTGACAAGCCCTTTTACTGGTACCAACATTTTTTTTTATCCCTGACCTTGACCTTGAAGATTATTCCTTTGAAAGCCCCTTCCACTGGGATGTGGAATCCGGGGGCATTCGTGTTTCACAAACACATCTTGTTATCTATTTAATTTTCGTAATCAACTCATCTTGCGGGAACGTATGTCGTATTCCAGAAAACATTACCTAATCATGGATGAAAAGAAGATTAGTTCCTGTATATCAAGATAGTGATCTAAACAATGTACTGCACCTACATGCAGTTATAGATGATAAGAACAATATAAATTTATTAAAAGCAGACCTTTTTTGTTTTAATACCAATGGACCATAATTTCCATACTCTTTGATTTTCGTCAGTAAGTGAGACCTACAGAGCATGGAATGATATTAATAGTGAGTTGGTTTTTTTTTTTTACAGGGACTGTAAATTCTCCCTCTCAAATCTAATGCAAACAAATGCCTTAATTAAGACTGTGAAGAGATCTCGTGGTCAAATGATGCTAGAACAATTGACAACTTTAAAGACATTGTAGATTTTAAAAATTCCCTTTCTCGATGCTAGATTTATGCAAAGTTCACCATATACTGACCATCGTTGTGGTTTATATACTACCCCTTATATCCAACAGTTGTGTTCTAGTGAAAGAATTATGACTTGGGGCATTTCATGATCAGGAATCTGTATCGATCTTGAAAACGTGTACTCCAAGTATAAGATTTCCATCTTGAAGGAGGCTGGATTATTTATTGGAAAGTATGAAGTTTTCATATTGAATGAGATTGGCTTATTTATTGGAACTTCTTGCGACAACCTCTCGAGCCTCTCATTTGAGGACCGGATATGGAATCAGGGATCCGAAAAGTAAAGATGGCTGTTGGTCATAACTTCTTTCATAAAAAAAACGTACAAAGGCTATTCTACTCACCGTAGTTAGGAATAGTTCAACAAAAGACAATCATACAATTGTTTTTTTTAAGATGTGGAAATGCTGAGCTTTCCAGTTTTGAAGAAAGAAAAAGAGCGCTGATTTCTATATACCGTGTAAGTAGAAATTTTAGCGAGACGCAAATTTAGCGTTTGCTCCAGAAAAAGTGGTATTTTATTTTAGCGGTAATTATTTTTAGCGATTCTATAATCTATTACGTCGAAAAGCTCTGCCAATGATATGGAATGAATTGTTAGCGATATATAATTTTAGCGTTCTCAAAGCCCTCGCTAATAATGCCAAAATTAAATCCTCGCTAAAATTTCTACTTATACGGTATGTTGATGTCTATGATCTGCACAAAAAGAAAATGCCTGAGCGTTTTGGATTCCTCGGTCAAATGCTAAAGAATAGGTTTCTGCTACATACTTCTAATCGGACCAGATTTTTGTTCCCTTGAAATTCTACTGTAATTCATAAGCTTCAATTGGATTGCAGAATGTAGACAAGTGTGGCATGGCCCCTTCCGGGCAGTCCGCACTCTAAATTTCGTCCTAGTTGGTCAGAAAGTGCAGATATAGAACAGATGTTCTTGTTTTGTTTCGTGCGTAGGGGTTTCTTAAGACTTTTATTCTAATTGCACAAAGAAAATGACTTCAAGCAAAACTTGGTGCAATATTGCGGGTGTGACCGGTCAACAGGGGATGCTTACTCCTACTAGGCACCTGATCCCACCTCTGGTGTGTCCAGGGGTCCGTGATTGCCCAACTCTTGTTTTTGTATTCTATTTAGGACTTACGAGATTGATCACTGTTCGTTATCTTTGCCTTTACATTGCATGAATCGCCACTTTTAAAATTTTGTCAACAGTTGGTAGCCAACCGTTACAAATTATGATATGTGGAAAACTCTTGAGGATCTGACCCTGATGTTAAGCGATTTGTAGGAAGTGTTTTTGACAGGATTTGTTTTAGGATGTGAGATAGACTGGATTATTAAAGGGAGTTAATTTGGCATGAATAAGTAGTTTGATTGATGATTTGTATGCTTTGCAAACTACATATGTAGTTAGTTATGTTGTATTTGAGTTACGTACCATTTTCTCTGCTATATACGAGGTCCAAAGGACCCATGGGATACGTTGCTCACCCTGGCCAAGTTCCTCGGAAGATAAAAAGAAAGGCTTCTACTCTTTATTGAATGCACTTCAGGGTCCTATATTTTCAAATAGACAGTCATGCTAGAGCGTTCACTTTGCAACCGGAAGGTCATGAGTTCAAGCCCCGTTCGTGCAATGGTCGTATGATTGCTCTTTCGGCACATGCTCGTCATTCAGAAGCGAGGATAACGGGTATTTAGGATATGACATTAAAAACAAAGGTCACGTGAATATCCCTCAATGCTACGGCCCTGTGCGATACGCATATGTCTAAATTGATGTTCCTTCAACTAGTGACGTCTCAATATGAATGACTATCCCTCACCGGGACGACAGCAATCAAATAATAAATCAATCGCTCCTGTGTTTCTTTGACGATAACGGACAGTCTGACCCTCCAAAACAATCAGTACACAGGCTGTTAACCCCTTCCCTCCCAAATGTAATCGATCAGTATGAAGTACACAATACTGAAATATGGTACTTATGTATAATTTTTACTCAACGCAGGACGTGTGAAATCATGCAACTTGCAACAACGAAAAAGCTGAAGATGACAATTAGGGTTAGAGTTTACCCTGTTTGGCGCCTTTTAATGTTCTGATGGTTAACAATAACCCTATACATACCCCCACTGCGAGTTGTGTTGATAAAAGTGCTGAAGATGGCGAACACTGATCAATCGCAAACATACTGCAACAATATGAAGATGAGATACGGCAAACACATGTCCTTAAAGCTCACCAAAGATGTAAGCTCAGGTGACAAGTTAGCGTTCTTAACACATTTGTTGTCAACACATTTGCTGCTAATTATCAAGCTACAAAATACAGTTTTGATTTTACAGCATCAAGTTTTCCTGTTTTTGGTACGATTTGTTCCCAATGTGTTTCCATATCTATATAAATCTAACTAAGATCTACCATTTAAAGCAAAACAATCTAGTGAACGTATTTTATTGCATATAATATATATAGAAAAGGATGAGAAAAAGTTCCAACATTTTACGAGTTCTTCTCCTTAAAACAATCTTCTAAACCGCACATTTAAACAATCTTACGACGTCGAAGAATGTATCGAGAATGCTAATTAAAGTAAGCATCCTATGTTAAGTGATCACACTATAAGTTATACTAAAGTTATTTAGAGTTTTCAATAACATATTCAGTCTAAACTTAAATTTTATCTTTTTATATGGATCAAATAAATAATATTTATATGGATCAAATAAATACATCTATTGTCAACATTATAATATGAATAACATATTTCTAAATACATCCATAGTGTCTTTGCATACTATATGCAACATTCCATATATAATGGAGCATGCTATGCGAATGAGGACTTTTTAAGTTCGTTTGTTTCATGTGTCTTTAATTCTACAGTGATTTTTATATTCATAGAGCAGTTTTACATATCAAACGTAGTAAACTGAGCAAGATTATCTGAACAGTGTTCTGGATTAATATTTTGCTATGATAACTGTAATTTGAAGTAAACAAGTCTTTATCGTACAGATAGCGCACTTTGAATTTATCGATTATCCATGTCCATTAAGTAGTGTGGAGATATATTTGCCCCGGGTTGTTTCACATACAGACGTAGGGTATAATCTCTGTTTTCCCCATCCCTTATTGTTGTTAGAAGTTGTATCCGCTTTACAAAATGAAGAGAAATAAGGCTTGTCATTATGAATATAGTAGTTTGATATTCGTTCTTAATGAATGGTTAAATGATACAACTCAAATAATTCAAAAAAATCATCTCGGCAAAAATAAAGTTTAGTGGAAATCACATCCTGGAGATATGTAACAGATAACTGGAATCATGATAATTACAATTAATTAGAGGACAAAATAGATGCTGACGTATGTACATATGTAACTTCAACAGGAGCAGAGGCGTAGGAACTGATTTTGAAAAGTGGGGAACTTAACAAGATCACAGAAGTGGGGGGGGGGGGGTAAAACTTCAATAATGTGAACAAGCAAAAAACACTGACGAGTGGGGGAGGGGGGGAAACTCTAATTTATATACTGAAGACAGTTGGGGGGCAACACTTCTAAATTTGTGGTGTATTTTTGAGAAAAAAGTTACTCGAGAAAAAGTGGGGGGAGGGGGCAAAAACATCGTTTGCGCGCCCCCTACTCTTTTCAAAGTGGGAGGGGGGGGGGCATGTGCCCCCATGCCCCCCCCCGGCTCCTACGCCCATGCAGAGTGTGTAGAAATTAACACTAAGACTGTTGAACAATTGAAACCTATCCTAAACATTACACAGGAAATAAAGACACATATTGATTTACAGAGATTACTGTGGAATCATCATTGTTCGGTAGGGGGACCAATGTTCGTGGATTTCGTCGGTATCCTACCAACTTATTTAATCCCCTGCGAACATGTTTTATTTTCCTTTTAATCTTTATAAATACTTACGTCGTTCGCATTATTTATCATTTACCCACGAAAACTTAGTCCCCACGACCAAGCAAAAAATTTGGGTTAGATTGTCCCTCATATATAGGCAAAGCCTGACATTGACGCACATTATCTCCATTTTTACAATCTCCATCCACTTAAATCATATTCAACAGTCTCATGTAATTAATACAAGACATGTTTTACATTCATCAATCAACTAAATCTCATTGACGTCATCTCTACAATCCCATTACCAAAGTATCCAACATACAAAAAGGCGAAGTTAACATTGTGTCAAACGTAATCATTATCCAAAAAACATATACAAAATCGAGTGTAGGGCAACACGGACCTCCGACAAAAGCGAAGCTAGGATCAGGTGCCATGGAGGAGTAAGCATCCTCTGCTGACCGGTCACACCCGCCGTGAGCCCTTAGTCGAATTAAAGTAAACGGGATTACCCGTAGTCAAATCTAGTATGAAAATGACAGTCTAACAAAGGGTATGAAACAAATCAGTCAACATATGACTTAGTGATAATTTGTAATCGCAAACAAGGTCATTATAGCGACCGTAGAATTTGCGAAATGATGACTTTAAACGAGATTCGTTATAACCCTGCAGCATCAACTTTTTTGTTAGTAATTGGCCTCGCTTTAAAAAGTCCGCATACGCATAGCATGCTCTTGCGTATCGAATCAACTGGGAGATATACACACCATAAGCAGGTGATAGTGGTATATTACTACATAGAAAAGGAAAGTTGACAATCATAGTAATCAGCAATCATTCATATGAATTCATCACAAAATTGAATTGTACCAGCAACATCACCAGAATCGGTCACATCGAATACATCACTTATCATCTATCATCATCTTTATCATCATACTATTGAAATTCAGAACAAGAATGTTTTACTACAATCATCGCTAAAATATCTCACATGAAAACATTATCAGAATTATTTACATCAGAATCTCAGAATGATCCGTGGACAGAAATATCCACCGACTAACATTCTTACCCACACAATACCATCTCTCTTACTCAAAGTCCAGAAATTTTTTCCAAATTTTTGATTACACTACATTCATATATTCCATTATCAAATAGCGTCTGGTATCTACAATCTGTTCACACTAACAACATTCCAGATGTTCACCATGTGTACACTTGCACTAATATCCCTTTATATATACAACAAGTTAAAATGTTTATAAGACAGGAATTTCAAGTAATTTTTATTATGGGTTGCAGTTTGAAATAATGATCCCCTTTATATCATGTTAATTGAAATCAGACTCTGTGGCTTCATGTTTTTCATTGGATTTCGTGATACTTGCTCTGGCCAGTGGTGTATATTATGTTCTAGAGAATTAAGTTAGCTCCTACCCTCAACAGGTCTTCAACTATACTCATATATCTTTTAGACTTGGCAGTGGCCAGTGGCGATCTCCCATTTCCATCTCGCAAATTGACATCAGCTCCAGCTTTCAGTAGTTCTTTTACCACATCCCCATACCCGTTAAAACACGCAGTCACTAATGGTGTGTTTCCCATTCCATCTTGCTGATTGACATCCATCACTACTTTCACCAGCTCTTCTATTACTTTTAAATGTCCTTTAAAACATGCAGTTACAAGTGGTATTCTTCCTTTTCTATTTCGCAAATTGACATCAACCCCATAATGTACAAGAATCCTAACCACATCTCCATGTCCTTTAATGCAAGATGACCCTAATGGTGTTTCTCCATCTCCGTTTGGCATATTGACATCAGCCTTCAACTTAATCAATTCCTCCACCACATTGTCATGCCCTCCAAAACATGCACATACAAGCGGGGTTTTCCCAAGTCCATTCTGCATATTAACATCAGCCCTTACCTGCACCAACTGTTTCGCTATACTTCCATGTCCTCTAAAAGACACCGTTACCAGTGGCGATTCTCCATTTCCATCCTGCAGATTGACATCAGCCCCCGCCTTTAACAACTCCTCCACCACACTTTTATTCCCTACAAAACATGCACATACAAGAGGGATTTTCCCAACACCGTTCAACAACTCCTCCACCACACTGTCATATCCTCCAGAGCATGCACGTACCAAAGGGTTTTTTCCAAGTCTAGTTTGAATATCAACTTCTACCCCTGCCTGCATCAACTCTCTCACTATACTTCTATATCCTCTAAAAGAAGCCGTTACCAATGCCACTTCTCCTTTTTCATTCTGCATATTGACGTCAGCTCCTGACTTCAACAACTCCTCCACCACAATGAGATCCCCACTATAACATGATTGAACCAGTGCTGTGTCCATATTACTAAACTGAAGATCAAATTCAACTCCTGTTTTTACCAGCTCCCTTATTACACTAATGTGTTTCTTAAAACAAGCAATATTCAGAGGTGCTTTTCCATTGTAGAGCAGGGCAGCGCATTTTTAGTGCCACACTATTGTGACATGGGCCTCACTTTCTGCAGTTTCACTTGAAGAACACCCATTATCACCTCGTAAGACAGCATAGGTGCTATGAGGCCTGTTCTAACGCTACCGAGAAGTTATCATTCGGTATTGGGTGTAGTGTGTGTTATCCTCACCCCCAAAAAAAAAAACTAATCCCAAACACAAGCCCTCTATGATAGTAATCTTTTTCTACAGGATGCAGACAAACACCAGTTGGTGTAATAATCTTCAGGCATGATAATTCAGAGTGCAAACTTGAGTCCTTTCTCGGACCGCATCGCTATGGAGGGTTGTATTGCCTATGTGCCTATCTGAAGTCACACTTGATATCTTCTTTCAATAGATAGGCTCAGATTTTGACTATTGACTCTTGGTTTTTCATGACCATTTGTTTCTTTTCTTGTTTTTCAACAGAACTCGAGCCAAATTTTATACGATTTAACTGAAACTAACCACAACAGTGCGTATTGATCATTACATTCGGTAATGTCAATCCCGCAGGCCATGTGTTGCTTGTTTTGAAAGGGACATAATATCAGTGGTTGAGAAACCTGGTGGGTTTGAAGGGCAAGATGTCCATTTAGGTATGCAAACAGACGGAAATACACCGCCTGCTAACTCTGCGGAGTGTTATGAGACAGGCTACTGGATTGTGGGGAAAAGTTGGTGCAGATCGGAGCCGATATAAATCTGATGAAATAAAACACGGCAGACAATGCCATTGGGTATAACTGCCTATATCTATACAGGCTTTTTGAATGAAATAGTAGAAGAAACTGGTGACCAAGCTGGCATCTCTGGTAACTCAAGAAGATAGAAAGGAAACACTCCGCTCGGAACTGCATCGATTATGCATGGACATGCGAAGTTTGATCAAAACGGCTGGTAGAGGCGGGGGCTGATATCAATCTTTGTGATGG
>CAJDSM010029553.1:961-12320 GCA_903981925.1 Ostrea lurida
GATCCGAGCCTTCTTCACTGAAACTATTACGGATCAGCCACGATGTCCAATACGAAAATTTAAATACTATAGATATAAAAAAAAAACAAAGAAGAAGACAAATTGGCTGAAAAAAAAAAAATTGAGTCGGCACCATTTGTGTGGGTCGGCCGCAAACGCCAAACAAAGAATATTTTTATTTTGGCCAATTATTAGTAAGTATTCGGCAAAAGCAGATCGTTTGACGAAAGTTATTTCTTCAAAATATTAATACATGTACTCTGGATTGAACATATTGTATATTGCATACATGAGATTTGAATTAGAATAGGTATGCGACATTAACCACGAACAATTTCCTATTCTATTTACTACAGTCAGTGTGGAAGAGAAAATTTCCAAGAATGTCCCGTACAATTCCATATCCATTACAAACGCTTCCACCTTATGTTTCATATCGTTCGCTTGGAGTACGTACGATAATATTAGTTTTAAAATGCTTGATATTTTTAAAAAGAAAGGTAAAATTACAAACTTTCAAACAAACAGCAGACTATGTATTTATACAAAATACGAATAATCGGGTCAGGAAATATGGCAAAGTTTGCTTAGAAATTGAAAATGATTATCTAAGGACCAAAACAGATATATTTAAGGTTAAAATATTTGTACCATGTGACACTTAAATGGTTCCATGCAAACAGGAAGGGAAGAAAAGTACGCACCCAACGCCTTATTTTATCACATCGGAATCGTGCTTCAACAGCAATCTTCCGCCATTGAACGTCTTCCTAAAACTTCACTTCGCTCTTTTATGGTTTTAACGAACGACAAATGACATTGACAATACGGCGGAACTGGCCTAATTTATTTTGCCCGCTCACCTATTTCTTGCATATTGAATCAGTTGTGAGACATAAACACCATATGCAGGTGATTATAGAATGTTGCTACATACACATTTCAAATTTACCATACACTACATGTACTACTACTATTATTATTATACTACTACTATTCTACTACTACTACTACGATATGTACTACTACTACTACTACTATACTACTATACTACTGTAGTAGTAGTAGTAGTAGTAGTAGTAGTGGTGGTAGTAGTAGTAGTATTATACAACGACTGCAAATGATAATGATGAAGATATAGGAAATGCTTCCAAGACTGATCGCTGACATAAGAGTAGACGAAAATAAAGTCATTAAGACATTCATCACTCTTAATGAAAGTCCCAGGAAAGACGATGTTTGCAGTTTGAACAACTGTGTTTGCAATGCCCAGAAAAGCATCGCTCCAATAATCTATAGACACAATGACGGTGTCCATTATTTGTCGCTGAAGTACTTATGGAGCAGACTGATATGGATGAACGACGACTCGATCCATTTTTAGTGAAGTATTTAAGTTGGAACTGTTAAATACTGGCTATGATAGACGCACGAAGCCTAGTGAACGTTTTTTCTTGCTAGCCTCGCTGAAGCTTTATACACATACGTGATTTTCATCAGGTAAAGTAAAGTAAAAGCAGGACACGAACTTCATTACTCAACTCTCTACTCACTGAATCACATTATTGCCGTCATCTGATAGCTGTACAAAAATAGACATTGAAAACTGCAAAGCTACATGGTCCAATAAATGACGATATAAATATTGAACAGATTTTGGGGGAAATCAGCTAATACAATTTTACATCAAAGTACAGTGTACCTACAAAGCTACATGACCCAGAGTCTGATTTCCATCCAAAGAAGACAAAATTACTAATATAATGCTACCCTATGAAATGACAAATCAAAAATCATCCGTTATCTGATGCTATGGGTGACCTTATTTATAAGATATGGACTATATATATATTATTAATATATATTTATATATATAGTATATTATATTATATTATATATATATATATATATTATATATATATATATATATATATATTATATATAAATTATATATTAATATATTATATACATGTTACATATATATATATATATATTATATATATATATATATAGTATATATATGTATAAAGGATTTTGTTTACCGTACCCACGTATTATTACCTTTCTTCAGCCATCTCGAACCATACTTTCAAATGAATACTTGTGTACATAATCATATACTGTGGTAATGATGTGCGGTGGCTTTCCGCTGCAGTCGTTGGAATCAGGGTATTTAACTTCCTCGCTAGGGCTGCTGCAAGTCACCACATCGAACACAGTCTGTGATTTTCTAAAAGTGATTCTGAACATGTGTGGACTTCCACAATAGATTATGATGTAATCTGCAACAATAAATGACATATTGAAAGATCAATTTACAAACATTTTACTCATTTCAATTTCAATTAAAATCATATATGGAGGTGTACTGTAACATATTATCATTGTATTGTTCGCTTCAATATACACAGCATCAATAATTATATTTATCATTTCAATTTCATAAAAATGGGTACCGTATATTATTTATATTATGACCCCTGGGTCGAGGCCTCTGCTGGTGGACTGTTAGTCCCAGAGGGTCTCTACAGCCCAGTTGCTATGTACTATGTTACTAGCTTGAAATACGGATATGTATTTAATTGCAGTGGTAAAATTAGAAATTCATATCAAAATTAAGGATTATCTCCCTCAGGCATAGCTCTGCTCCTTCGAAGTTTTTGGCCCCAATCTTTTGGCACTACATTGATCACTTTTTATAAAGGTTTACTTTCATGTTTCGGATTTCCAACATCTCGGTTTGAGCATCACTGAAGAGACATAACTTGTCGAGTTGCGCATCTGGTGCATAAAAATTGGTACCGTATATTATTTATATTTATCAGTTTATGTTATATGTTACATGTATATCATTTAATTTTATTTTAAGTGATTACCTTGCACCGATTCTCATTGGTTAAAACACCTTTTAAAAAGTCAGGTGATTTTTCCCATGACCTTAAACTTCGTAAATCCGGAACTACTTTTTTCGCCACTTTTAAAATGGTCACCACAAAAAGCACACTGCCACTTGGTGAAGTTTGAGAGCTGTTTGCTGTGGATGGAATTAAAATCTTACCTAATTATTTAGTCAAATTTCCTTTCATTCTGATTATACCTCCTTTAGTCACCCTGGTATTAAATTATAAAGGTCTCTGATATGGTGTAAATAGATGTTTTTCCCACATTGTCCAATTTCCATCACAAGATTTTGCTGGAGTTTATGAAATAGACACGGATAAATTTCTAGCGTGTATTTCAAATGTAACCAGATGTTTATATTTAAATCCGGTGATTGTGCTGGCCATCTATTTGTATTAGATTAGCAATGTAATATTTACCGATTTTCGCTCGACACACAGGACAGGAGCATCACCGTCTATTCATGAAAATGTGGCTGCTCTCTGAAAAATTCCATATAAATTGATTGTATCTTTATTTTTGTCTATTATTACTTATTAGGTTTGTTACTGACTGTCTACAAGAATATGTCGGGTTGTTTTCAAGTCCATAGAAGACTCGGCTTCGCCTCGCCTTCTATGGACTTGAACAACCCGACATATTTCTGTAGACAGTCAAGTAACAAACCTATAAAGTGTTTTGTTTGTCGAGGACCAAATATAGACAGCACGAGTGGCGAAAAGTTAGCTTAGTATAAAAAAGACGTCACGTCCGCCATGTTCCGTCTATATTGCTACTCGCCGTCTAAAGAAATTTAGACGGTAATCACGTACGCGTTTCCACCAATGATAGATCGACATTTTAGTCCGATGCAAAACAAAATGAATTGAACTTATTTTATTGTTATATTGTATACAACAAAAGGATTGAGCACAGGTTCTTTAAAAACTTAGAGAACGCCCCTCTCCCATATAATATACATGTAGACTAATATTAGACATGCACGATGTTCATCTAGAGTAGTTTGGAATTGTATTCCCGAGTGACTGCTAAACCACCAATCCTGACAATAAGAATTATTATCGATCACCCAGTTCTACTTAGCGTTCTAAATGAAAGATGAAATCAGAATAAGATTCTTGCATGGTTGACGTGAAACCTTTAAATACCTTTGATTTTAAATCCACATCACGAGATAAAGAAGTTCTTACCACTTCTTAATATAAGTAACTCGAAGGTGATAGTATTGCACAATCAATATCAAGTTAGAGAGTTATTGATGATTGTTTTTGCCTCGGACTAAAATGTCGATCTGTCATTGGTGGAAACGCGTCACGTGATTACCGTCTAAATTTCTTTAGACGGCGAGTAGCAAAATATAGACGCAACATGGCGGACGTGACGTCTTTTTTATTACTAAAAGCTACCTTTTCGCCAATACTGGTGCTGTCTATATTTGGTCCTCGACAAAACAAAACACTTATTAGGTTTGTTACTGAACTGTCTACAGAAAATATGTCGGGTTGTTCAAGTCCATAGAAGACTCGGCTTCGCCTCGCCTTCTATGGACTTGAACAACCCGACATATTTCTGTAGACAGTCAGTAACAAACCTAATAAGTAATAAATAATCCCCCTCTCTCTCTCTCTCTCTCTCTCTCTCTTCTCTCTCTTCTCTCTCTCTCTCTCTCTCTCTCTCTCTCTCTCTCTCTCTCTCTCTCATATATATATATATTTAAAAAAAAATGAATACTAGATATGTATTGTTACATGTAAAACGATACTTACTATGTATAGTATTATGTTTTGTATTTACGTCAATGTATATGCACATGTAAGCTAATTGAGACCAATAAAAAAATAAAAAAAAAAATAAAAAAAATAAGTAATATTAATATCATAAAATTACAATTTAACATATCAATATTGGAATTTCTATTTTTAACATTGGTCAATGTAGCCACGTATCAAGTACGTGCATGTTATAATTTCAGTGAATGACTAACCTTTGATATATACAATATGTTTTTGTAGTTGAGTATGTATACTAGTATGGTGCATCAGAATATTAAAAACAAAGCATCAAGGTCGTGAAAGAGCGTGAGGTCCTTGTGGCCAGACTAATGTAGGTTATCCCTGTAGAAATGTGTTTTCTCGCGTGATTGTATGATACGAAACAGAGGTTCTCACTGCAAGATAATTCTTACTATGCTTTGACCATCTCGTCTTGGACAAGTACAGTATTCAAAATATTGACACATGATTAGGGCCATTTGACATCTTTCCCCAAAAGAAATATACCTACTTTTTCCTGAAATATATAGTGGAAGTTTTCCCAAAAGACAAATTTATTCAATAAATCAGTTTGCATCAGTTAGTATGTTTAATTGATCAGCCCGTTTGGATTCCTTCGTAATAGGTAATTCATGCCGATATCATCCTAGATTAGCCATGATATTATCGTATTTAGTTTGTTCCAATAATGGTGTTTGCAAAAGTAATACAAAATCGAATGTAATGGCATTTTACATTGCTTCTCATATTACCGAGTTTGTCTAAAAATTCTCAATTTAGCCTAATTTACACTGTAATTCTCAATTCTGAGAGCCTTGGACACAGAGGGAAAAACCCTACCGACATATTTCTTACATACCACTTAAACTAAAGGCTACTGCTGTAGGTACAGTCTGAAGACGGAGAAATAATGTCAGTTATGTCTGTTGAATTGGCGATGTATTAATGCAGTAATTCTTTCTTTAATAATTGACTTATTGATAACAAAAATGATTAAGAACTCTTACTGGATTATCAATCAAAGTATCACAAATAGTACAAATAATTGCAGTCATTTACAGTTCAAGATCGCTCAAGTTCAGTATCTAACTAGTGTGCCCTGACGAGCACCAATAATTGCCTGGCAGTGACTCATAAAATGTCTAAGGAAGGATATGCATTATACAACAGTAACGTACTAACTTTTAAATGTAACTTGCATGTCAACTTTATTTAGTAAGAAATGTTTTTGTCCACCCCCAACTTTTTGTCAAGTAATTTAATTTTCTGCATCATGTCACATAATTTAGAAGCCCCAAGCCCCCCCCTTTTTTTAAAAGCAGAGCAGTGTTCTATTAGCCTTTTATTTATTCTTTTTTTTTAATTTTGCTTGACACATAATTTGGAAGTTTGCCCCCCCCCCCCAAGCACACACTTTCAAAGCAGAGGAGTGTTTTATTTGCCTTTTTTTTCTTGTCACAATAATTTAGAAATTGGCTCCCCCTCCGCCATTCAAAAACAGTCCTACGTGTACGCCTATGGTATTTAATACTACTAGCATTATTATATCATAAACAAATTTCAGTGAATGACTGCAAATTGTCAAGTGTCGGATGGAAAGAATAGAAAATTGGATGACTTTTCGAGAGTACTCATCACAATTAGTAATGTTTTAAATTTATTCCATTATTTATTAAAGATGGGATTATCTAATACTCTTAATCCTTATGAAATAGTTTTACATATTTGGAAGAATGAAAATATTTTATATATAATATTATCAATAAGATAAATTACAAAAATGAGGCAGACTGTGGTAAGACATTTTTTGGGGTGGTGATGTTGTGGTTGTAACATAGGCTTGAAAACTTTATTACTAACTTGAAACCAGTCCAGTCGGGGTGGTCACTTAGACGAACTCCGATGGACTGGTTGAATATCAAACGAAGCAGTCCCGCAGAAAAAGTTACCAGTCCGCAGAAAAAGTTACCAGTCCAGATTGATCAAGATATTTTTGGGGGTTATTGAGACTGTAATTATGAATTCAGATTTAGATAGGTGACAGATTTATTGAATGTTTCAATCATCTATTGTCTACTGATAACAATTTTATTTTAAAATTTGAAGGGGTTTTCCGAAATGATATATATTCTACCAGTCCGGCGGACTGATTGGGACAAAATCCAGTCAGTCCGCCAGGATAATAACCAGTCACGGACTGACGGACTTGAGTTAACTTTCGAGCCCTGTAGCATGGTCTCATATTTTTTGAATTTTTTTTTTCGTTTATCAAAATGCCATGATGGGGGGAGGGGGAGGGAGTGGGGGGGAGGGGGGAAGGAGGGGGGGTTAACAAGGTCTTCTTTAACTTTCATATTGTTTTCCATACAGATAGTCATATGCCATGTGGTGAAAAGAAAGTTTTAAGGAAACAAGGGAAAAGCTGCTAAAAGTAAACAAATTATATACACTGTAATAAATGATAAAAGATAGATAACTAACATTTTATTTAAAAGGAAATTGCTAATGAGATATAATGAAAAATATCCAGAAATATTAGGATCATGATCTACAATAAATTCTCAAATTAAACTTTTAAATTGTGATTCTGATTTGTTATTGATTTTAGAATGTGTACTTCCTAGCAGTCCTACATGTACATGTATGGCAACTGAAAACAGCATAGATTTAATTCAATATTGTGAAATACCTGAAAGAATTGGAGGAGGAGGTGGCTGAAGGTTTTGTGTTTGAAAAAAATTCTGTTGTAACCGTTGACAATCCTTGGAAGAAATATTCTGATAATAATCAATCTTGACTGGAGAAAATTATCTGTTAGGGTATATGAATGTTGTGGATATGAAATAGTTCATTGGTTAGATGCAGTTCGGGGAGCATCTATTATTTTACTCTACACCGATATTTTTAATATTTAAATTGACATGAAATTGAACCCATGAGAAAAAGCAAATGAACAAATTCACCTTGCATGTGCATTTTTAAATGAATTGAACTACGTATCACTTTTGCTATGGAAAATTATACAGTTTCATCATTCATTTTATTGTCGTTATCTAATCTTTTCATGAGATAGACTAATTATTGTTAAGGGGTGAAGAGATTCAAAACATTTGAATTATGGAAGTTAGGATTAGCAATTGTATATAAAATGGTGAAGTAACAAAGTATTAAACGTAATCATAGTCCCAAATAAACACATACAAAATCAAGTGTTGGGCAACACGGACCTTCGACAAAAGCGAAGGCAGGATCAGGTGCCATGGAGGAGTAAGCATCCTCTGCTGACGGGTCACACCCGCCGTGAGCCCAAAGTCGAAACAAAGTAAACGGGGTTACCCGTCGTCAAATCTAGTACGAAAATGACAGACTTTTAGGAAACTTGATATGTAGCAAGGTTATCATATGTAGCTGTGTATATTACCAGGACATTTTGATCCTCTAATTCTTGTGGAATTTATCCACTTTGAACCCAGAAACTCGCCGTAAACCCCCACGAACAACCCCGCCAACGCAACTCCCCCGAAACTACTGATCTGATTTTTGGGAAACCTGATATGTAG
Source organism: Ostrea lurida (assembly GCA_903981925.1). Taxonomy (NCBI): domain Eukaryota; kingdom Metazoa; phylum Mollusca; class Bivalvia; order Ostreida; family Ostreidae; genus Ostrea; species Ostrea lurida. Next base: position 9,195 of record CAJDSM010029553.1, read on the forward strand.
CAAGGACATCACATTTAGTTGTGCACACAACCAGGAAATTTGATCCCTTAATTTCTGTGGGAGTTCTTCCCTTTGATCTTAGAATGATGACAAAACACCTTATATAAATAATCAACATGATTATTTCGTATACAAGGGTAGTCCAAAGAGTGGGGAATCCTCTGACCGCCTTGCGAGGAGCATGGCATGTCAGATGCGACAGGTACCGATTTCATCCCACAATCAAGGAAAGCCTTCTACATGTATATTATACAAAAGGGCGAAGTTAACATTGTGTCAAACGTAATCATAATCCTAAAAAACATATACAAAATCGAGAGTAAGGCAACACGGACCTCCGACAAAAGCGAAGGTAGGATCAGGTGCCATGGAGGAGTAAGCATCCTCTGCTGACCGGTCACACCCGCCGTGAGCCCTTAGTCGAAATAAAGTAAACGGGATTACCCGTAGTCAAATCTAGTAGGAAAATGACAGTCTAACAAAGGGTATGAAACAAATCAGTCAACATATGACTTAGTGATAATTTGTAATCGTAAACAAGGTCATTATAGCGACCGTAGAATTTGCGAAATGATGACTTTAAACGAGATTCGTTATAACCCTGCAGCATTAACTTTTTTGTTAGTAGTTGGCCTCGCTTTAAAAAGTCCGCATACGCATAGCATGCTCTTGCGTATCGAATCAACTGCGAGATATACACACCATAAGCAGGTGATAGTGGTATATTACTACATAGAAAGGGAAAGTTGACGATTGCGAAGTTAAAGTCATCATGCTTATCATATAGTGTAGTTGTCAGTCTGCCATTAGAGTCAATGTTAAGTAAAATATCCAAATATGAAGCAGATCTGTCAGATTTTGTGGTGTCCTTTATATCGAGTTCTTTAATGTTCAATACACTCAATGATTTTTTCAACCTTATTTCAGAGTGACGTTGAATCAACGTCAGATTTCGACGTCGGTTCAATTAACAAAATCAAACATCTTTCAACGTCGAAATGCAACGTTGATTCAACGTTGAGATCCGACATTGTTTCCAAGTCAGATTTCGACGTCGGTTCAATTAACAAAATCAAACATCTTTCAACGTCATTTCAACATCGAAATGCAACGTTGATTCAACGTTGAGATCCGACATTGTTTCAAAGTCAGATTTCGACGTCGGTTCAATTAACAAAATCAAACAATTTTCAACGTCGAAATGCGACGTTGTTTCAACGTTGAATCAACGTTTATATGCCTGCTGGGATTGGAACCACGTGTGGCTGTTTGACGTCATCAATATTACCCTGTATGTAAACCAATGGTCCAGCTTATGTAGGATAGTGTTGCCTACATCATAGCACTACCCCCTTCAGACCAGTCAGCCACCTGAATGCATTTTTTCGCAAAAGGTTCATTTTGGCGCCCACACCATACTCGCCCACACACTCCGAATCTTCCACCAGGTCTCTAGCTGCAGTACAAATTGAGATACATCGCAGAACCAAACTTTCTGCCAGTGTTGCCGCGTCCATTATCTATGCGTCCGGGACCATTGAAGTCTTCCGGCAATGTTGCAGGATCAAAACAATGCCAGTAACAGGTCAGCACACTCTACTCCTAACATCCCGTGATACTGCAATTCCAGGAATGCCAGATGCCGTAGATGAATTCTCAAATCATGGTGTAGTTTCTGTTGGATTTACAGATTTGCAGCCCTTTTATTTATAGTACTCTAGCAACAGATAAAGGTCAGCTAAAATGGCTGATAAATGGAAGCGATAAAATGACCACTTCTCTCGACAAAAAGCAACATTTAAGTATGGCGGGGCCCCTCAACTAATATTGACATTAACGAAAGGTGATAGTTTATTCTCTTTACTTTTAATCTGTAAATATTTTTCTTTAAATAAAAGAATTGTCTATTTAAATCTTTGGTCAGCAAGTGTTTGAATGACATAAAACAGTTCTGATCAATAGCCAGATTCTAACGGAAGGCCACTTCTGTTACTGGTCGTCTGTCGGTGCCCTTTTATGTTGAGGTATCGAGTTTCTGAATCACCAGTGGAAAATCTACTATTTACTTATTCATATTGAAGTTTCCTTTGGCTGCGAGGTTAAAAGTTAACATTGAAGTGAATAATGTGCCCAATCATGTTTGTTTTCTTTGTTTTACTGATATCGGTAATGTGTAAATTTATTAAATTATCTGTCTTTTTTCTGAAAATATTAATAACTAGGCTACAACATTGTTTTAAAATCTATACCTGTAATTAGCATGTCAAGTTCACCTTTATGAAAAAAAAAATCCTGTAAATCACAGATATGCACATCATTTAATTTTATTTCATTTTACTATCGAACATCGATTCTAATTGGTTAAAGCGCCTTTCAAAAATTGAGGTGATTGCTTCGGTCACGTGTCGGAATCTTTTAACGACGAAAAGTGACCACCATAGAATAATGACCAGTGAGTCAAGTTTCTACGTAGAAAACTGACCCAGGGTCAATATTCTATGACAAAAGGGTCTATTAAGATTAATAATTTCTACCGTAGAAAACCATTCCAGACCTGTAGACCTCGCCTTGAAAATTGACCCCCATAGAAATTTGACCCCCTAATTAAAAATTGCAGAAAAACATTAAAGTAGAGGTAATACGCATAGTAGCACAGGTTTGGGGGAGGGGCAGTGAAAGCGAAGTCACATGTAGTATGTCCCATCCTTAATAGATAGGCAGAATTATGGATGTGTTTCACATTCTTACGCTACACTTGAGTTACATGTAAACATCAGTTCGAATAAAACGATTTCGGCGTTAATCTTCAAATACTAATCAGCTTGCCTTGGTGATCCCTTTAGCTTTTTTACCTCACATGAGCCAAAGACTCAGGTGAACTTTTCTGCATGATCACAATTTGGCTGTCGTCGTTGAAACTTTTTACATTTTCTCCTCCAGAACCACTTGGCCAAATTTAACCAAACTTAGAACAAATTATCGTTGGATGACGGGGATTCAAGGTTGTTCGAATGAAGGACCGGGCCCCATCAAAGGGAACATAATCACGAACATGCAAAAACAGGGTGGTGTCAAAATCCTCTCAAGAATCACTAGGCTAGAAAAGTTGAAATTCATATGAAAGCT